>JAMKCH010025752.1:0-19250 GCA_023653785.1 Ophioderma brevispina
TACAGAATATGGCCCTACTTGCAGCATATATAAAGACCGTGGAGACTGAAGCTGAGCGAAACCAAGACCACCGCTACTGCTTCCACCTCACCACCAAAGAGGGCTCATTACCGGCTTCAAATCAACCTCAATGGAGCGCATCTGCCATTACAATCCTACACCAACATACCTGGGAGGAAGCTTGACGGCAGCTTACTTACCGGCAGCACCTAGAGTCCGTATGCGCAAAGGTATCTTCCAGGACTAAAACCTCCTGTGCCGACTTGCTGGATCTTCAGGGGGTGCTAGCCTAAACGACCCTACGCACCACTGCCTTGGCTCTAGTCTACAACACTGCTGAATATGCCACCCAAGCATGGTGCAACAACTCTCACACAAGGAAGCTGGACACACGTGATCAAACGAGACCTGAGAACCATCACTGGATGCCTCCGTCCTACTAATCTGAATCCTACCGTGCTTTAAGGCATTGCACCTGCAGTACTTCGGAGAGAACACCACACACATAAATAGTGAATAAGGCCCTGCTGGACAACCAGCACCTGCTGCATAACCACTGTCAAAGAATCCCACCAACTCGGTAGACAGAGGGACTGCGCTCTCGCCGACCTTTTGCCAACACGCTTGCTAAACTCTCAGTGTCCCCATTCACACATCTTACAGACATGGAATACTGCCTGGCTAGATCCCCCAAGACAGATCAAATCTCTATTACACCTAGACGAACTACCACCTGGCAGCAATCTCTCACGCAAGGAATGGGTCACCTTAAACGGATTCGCACAGGAGTGGTCGCTTCAATACCAATATGCACCGATGGGGGCTGCGGCCATCGCCAGCCTGCCAATTAGGTTCTCCATCACAGACTTCGGATCACATTCTCAAGAGTGCCCTACCTTTCGTCCACCGGTTGATAAAGATATATCAAACCCCAACCAATAAACAGTGAGTTGGCTCCAACGCATACCAAACATATTTAGCTGCTGCCTCATACGCAAGCAGAAGACCAAACGCGTCGAACAACTTTGATTTTGCGATTGCTTAAAATAAGATCTCAGTTATGACGTCATTGACAATAAGAAGCAGCACATGATACCAAACAAGATGACGTTTGTCGTTTTAATTACGACCCCCCCCCCCCCGTGTGAATGTAGTAGAAAACCCTTGACGATGTTCCCGGAACCACCGTAGGTGGCGTAGCTCACGGAATAGGGCTTTCCGGAACTTCCTCTTCAATAAAGTTCGTAGTGAAATACCAGTTAACGACCTAAAACGCCCCAGATATCTTTGATGTAGCCAACATTTTAACATTGTATCGCATGGAACGCCTTAGGAATGGTTTCAACAGGGTTGGAAACGCTGAAAAACATACGAAACAGCATACATCTGAGCCAAAAAGTGCAATTTATTAAATGATTTATCATATTGATGAGATATCCATGCATTGAGGATTGGCACTGTCTATACCATTGCTCCCCCCCCCCTCCCATGCGCCCCGGGGATCCGCCACAACATCTATAATGTACAGGGTCCATTATCTGGCCCAGACGCAAACACATGCATCTGGCTATTCCAAGTTCCGAAAAACTCTGGGTGGCTTGAGGGTTAAGTATTCATTGAAAATTGAATATTGCGAATCTTCCGGATGGATAACTGATAGGGCTTTAATGGTTACAAAAATAATAACAACATTGGTACAATTTATTATCATTAAACAATCGGATCATTTTGAAATATTGACCTCTGTATAAAACCGCTCGCCCTCCCAACACTTCATATTTTTCCCAAAGAGGATGTAGCAAATTTGGATAGTTGTATTCACGTTTGCATAGCTCTCGAGAACTTCATTGGATAGCGGGCATTATAAAAATAAAACTGATTTTTGCTAATTAACACTTAAGTGCCCAAGCTAAACAAACGTCCGTAGTGCCCTGGGGGTTCCTAGGAACCAAACCCAATAACCACTTTCCCATGGAGTTTGATCATGACATAACACAAGTAAAATGGTTTGTACATAAGAAACATATTACCTACAATAAAAATGAAAATCCGAACTTTGACCTATGCCCAATTAAAAATGTCACTCTTCGAAAAGGTGGTTCGCACATCTCCATCGCAGCAATCCAGTATGAAGGTTTGAACCAAAAACCAAAAAAGAATCATATTACTTCTAGAATAAACCAATTTAAAATAATCATTGCAAAAATATAGCCAAAGTTATACCATCTTTTATTGTTTCTCAGAAACTTCAAAAATCACCTTGGTTTTCCCCTAGACTTACACAGTTAAGAGCACGGGCATGACAAAATTAAAATTGATGCTATTGCTTCAGCATATAAAAGGTTATTTGATTTAAGGAATTATAATTATTAAGTAATTGCCTCCTAAGGTAATATCGAAGCAAATAAATCCCAAGATTTAATTACTTAATGTTTTAATAGTAAATATCTTGTTTTATCATTCGTTAGTGCCACGGTGGGTCATAGGGACCAAAACCTCATTATTCTAAGAAAGCCGTGGGCGGATTTAAATTTTTTCTGGTTCAGGAAAGCGTTATTATTAACAGACAATTAGCAAAAATCCTTAAAATTTGATTGCGTAACGAGAAATCGCAAAAAAAAATCAAATGTTGGGTAACATGGACCCCCCTGGCACTTCAGTGTTAATTATGATAAATAATTCCAAATATAATTTAATTTTGTGAAGGACCTTACATCAGGGAAGAAAAACTGCATTTCACTGGTGAAGGTATCAACGACTGAGAATTTGTCGGTCGGTCAGCATCATGTACCTGTAGTTCTTACGATACCACCCAACAATACGGGGCGTATAGAGGTTGGATAACTTGCTACCAGTCACACTGAATTGTCTTCGGTGACCCACGTTAGAGTGATAGATGACTAGGAGATCTTATATGCGTTTAAAAGGAATCGGATTTGTGAAGGTTGATGTGCATCAGTACTTCCGTGGCAAGAAATAGAACAAAATTCAGCCAGAGTACCTCATTATCGAGTAATTCTTCAGGTAATAGGGATGTTGGTTTGCTCTCAAATGTACCCCCAAAGTAAGCTGTTATGGTGGCTCTTGGCGGTGTTCAAATCCATTAAACATATCATTAATTGAATAAAACCCTGGCCTGTGTCTAAAGAACTATAGTCGGGGGGTGTGAAAGAATTTAGTCCGACGGAGCCACCAGTCCGTGCTCTATAGACGACAAAGGAATAAAGTGTTGAACTACTGTGTTGCGGGAAGCATGAAACTGAATCGAGTGCCCTATTCGTTACCGATGTAGCCGGACTATGGAGTACGGCGAAATCACTGTTAAAAATAAAACTGTAAAAACAGGGTTTTGACGGGCGGCAGCTGGGACTCCACAACGTTTCAGAACGTAAAATACTGGGTCCGTAAAAAATGACGAAACATTGCGGGACCCCCCCCGTTTACAAAAAAAAAAATAACGAGGAACTTAAAATAACGACGTGAAACCACAGCTTCAACGTTATTGTTGGTTTTGAGTTGTTTAAACAATGTTTTTTTTTTTTTTTTTTTTTTTTTTTTTAATTTCCAAGCAGCAAAAGTTCATAAACAACATCATCAAGCAATATACATAACTGTAAGAATTACAAGAATCCAATATGTACAAATACATGTAAAGGAAGCCGTTGCTTTTTTGCCAACAAGTACAAATCAAACGAACAAACCACATCTTACGTACATGCGAGGTCATAAACTGACTTTACGGATATTCGTACAATTAAACGTTATCTCAATACCTCCGAACAGAGCGTATGTTGGTACCCTAATGGATCCTTGAAAATACAAAAAGAAATTTGGTTTCTGCAAACAACATAACATGAGCTCTCTTTCAACATTTCATCAGGAAAAAGAATCGGGTTGTTAAACGTAGTCCCGAATCATGTGTCTAGCATAATATAGATACTGCGTGTAGTATATGGAACATAAGGCCGATGGATTTTGCCAAAACCAAAGCACTTCCCCCAACCAAAGGCCGGAGTGATGAGCTCGCAAATAATAACACATCGGTTAATGGAAGGCAAGTGGTTAGTACTCTGTTGCATTGGCCCTTATGTCTTACACCCCAAAATATACATGAACAATATTACTTAGCTAACATCAGGTAACTCCAGATTCTTGAGATTTGAAGCAGCACAGTATAGAACCAAGGAGTTTAAAGGAAAAATTCTTCTTCCAGTAGACCCCACCACCTTCTCAAAAAAGTGTTGTTTCCATTTCACAAACGGCAATATATTTTTGTATTTGGATGATATTTTTTGATCAATTAGGAAACATAAATTATTGGTTTTTGTTTTTGTGATTTGCTCTAAAGATGTGAATTTTAGCAAGCAAAGTATTACGTTAAGAGCGTTGTCACCATTCAAACCAAAGATTATCATGCGAGCCGATAAAACAATTTGTCTTTTGTAACGTGTAATTTTGTTTCCATTAATTTTTTTAAGCGTTTCCCAAAATTGCATCACATCGACATTGAATGAACAAGTGAACAATAGTTCCTCTTTCTTCTGACACAAAAAAGTACATAGGTCATTATCTCTCAGATTCATTTGATGTAAGAAGCCTATTTGTTCCAATTATATGATTAAGAATGCGATACTGAAATACTGCAACTTTGTATCCTTATTTACTTTGACGGTAAGGCAGAATATCTGCCATTCGTTTGCAAGTCCACTGTCGTGTCAGTTCCCATTTTTGCCATTATTTGTTGGGTTATTTGTTGTAGCTTAACGTTTTTTACAATTAGTTATATAGATCTTACAACCTTTTCGCTTTATTATTAACAGTTCCACAACAAACGGCCGAAATGGCATAGAAAGCTTGCTGTTTTTACCAATCCATTTCCATGACTTTTTTACACAATTTACCATTCCTTGAACTCTAAATATTTGTGTTAAGATTGTAAGCTCCCGAACTTTTCAAAATACATCATTTTTACCATCAATATTTAACAAGTCATTCAAAAATACTACCTTTATTCTCCAATGTGTGTAATTAACAGACTATTTCCAATTTGATTTTATCATTCCCCATAAGTATCTTTGCGATACAATTATATCTAATTTAAGGTCGCAGTTATAGTTGGATGACTATAGCCCAAGTGTTTAAAACCTCTTGCCAAATTGTTTTTATATTACATTTGTACATGAATAAACCGTTCTTTACGCAATTGATATAACTCACTTTAGGACGCTGTTACGATATGGAAACAGTTTAACCCTTTCGTGTTCACCACTGTTGCACTAGCTTTGTAACCAAGACACCTTTAAGGCATTCAAATGGGACTCAACGTGGGGCGTTTTTCACACCACAAAATTCATAATCTTGAATAATCTGACTGGCGTTTTATTTTGTCGGGTTTACCATTCCATCATAAATTTAAAATTGCACTATTAATATATTTGATTATTGACATGGGGATAGGAGCCATGACCATATAAATTGAACTTAGATAAAAATGAGACTTTTAACAACTGTAACTCTTCCCAGTAACGTCAAGGAACGCTTAGACCAGCTATTGCTAAGTTGCCTTGACCGAATCATATGCTTTTTTATAATTTAACATAATCAATATCATCCGTTTAGTTCTAAAGTAACTCCCAGCATTATCAAAGTTTCATTTATTTCCAGTCTAAATTCAGATGGGACATATGTGATGCGCATTATTTTTACAGCCTCCGATCCAGACTGCAGATGTTTTTGTCATATTTTTTTTTAAGCCAGACATTTTTTAAAAGTAAATCTAATGTATACATAACTCTTCAATATTTTTCGGATCCTCCAAATTACAGTGTATCATCACCAATACTGAGACAATTTGTACTGCCTACCATCACTCAAAATTACTTTTTATATTTTTTGGGGGTTCTTTCTAATCATTCTTGACAGAATCTCGCACTATAACAATAAATAATGGGCAAAAGGAATCGCCTTCGTCTACAACACGTGCAATATGAAACCGTTTTGATAAGTATCCATTTACGATTACAGAATACATATAATTAATATACAATTTTGGAACCACTTAGGTTTATATCGAACCAAAGTTACAGCCTTCTAAGGCTTTCATATAAATCATGTGGACACAGTGTCAAAACGCTTTTCAATATAATAATAAAATTAATCCATTAATTTCCGTAAATCAGTGTCTTGCATTAAGTCATAAATCAAAACGAATATTTTCACCAATATATCTACCAGGAACGACCCCTCGTGCTCTTCATTGATCAAAAGAGTTAAACACGTTTGAGTACTATTAGCAATTGCATGAGTTACAAGCTGTATGAAACATTTATAAAGAAATTGGACCCAATTGTTGTACTAACTACGTGGTTTATTACCTTTGGGATTAATGTAATACTACCCAATTTTTGCGAGTCAACAAGAAAACCGTTTGTAAATGCTTCCTTAAATGAACGTAACAAGAAACCTGATATTTCAGGCCAAATGTTTTATAGAATTCAACCTGTACAACCTTCGGGGCCTGGTATTTACCGTTATTCATATTTTTCACGAGCATTTTGTTAATTCTCCATTTGTTGATTCCCCTCGATATCACTAGATTGTTGCTCAGTTAATCTTTTATCAGTTAATCCCCATTAATATATCGTTTTCCTCAATTTCGCTTCGCTTATAGAGGTTTTTCATAAAAGCTTGTACTTATCCATACTTGCATCGTGATTACAAACTCGAGTACTCATCTTCGTTGTATTTGATTCTCTGTTGTATTGATGAATTACGTTTTTCTAGATTTAAGAATAGTTCGGGGGGTAGGTTTTTCGCCATATTCTATCCATCTTGCTTTTGACGAGTATTAAAATACCATCTTACATTTCTTTTCTCTTAAGCTTTTAAGCTCGGAAATTTGCAATCTTAATTATGAACGACCTCGTTTTCGGTGTTCTTCATCATTCAAAATATCCTGTAGTTGTCGTTCGTATTTTTCAATGGTCACTCTGCAGTTCCTTTCTTAATATCGTGTTCTTGTTTTAATTTTTGCTGAATAAGACATTGTTTTCACCTCTGATTTCTAATAATAACATTTCAAAGAACAATTGACATCTATATTTATTGCAATTCTTTGTGTGGTCCTAAATTCAACACATTCCCTCTTATAGGGTTTAGACAGCAAGATAACTGGTTTAACATTATTAATAGTGTTCCTGATCCCTCAACATATTGTTGGTCTTTCAAACGAGTTATTGAATTTCCAAGTACCTCTCCCCGGTTTTAACATTTTTATTTCTAATGTTTAAACCAACATCGATGATCAGTTCTATACCTGGAAACTATCTGCCTCTTCTCTTATACCAATAAGCTCAAGTAGACTATAAAAAAATCACGTCGAGCTTGCTGAAAGGATTTGTCCTCCGCCAAGTACAGTCCGGAACTATTTGGATTAAGTTTTTCCAAGGGTCACATAAATCTAATTGTTTTATCATATCTAATCAACTTTACTCTGCGTTTGGATTATTTACTGAGCATAATTATTTGAATCAAGCCTGGGATCTTGAACTAAGTTCCAATCACACATAATTACACAAAGGGATTATAAAATTCATTGACATTTCATTGATTCGGTCATAAAACCCTGTATGTCCCTTTGTTTGGACCATATACTTGTTACCAGTTATAGCCAATGAGCAATTATTATGTGTACAAGCCAGCCAATTCCCACTTTCGTCGGTTCCACTCTATGATTTATATTCAAAATTGTTATTACTTAACACTGCAACCCCTCTTGAGTTGCTCGTGTGACCCGCACTAGAACAAATCATATACCACCCCCATTCCGAGCGAATTGTTTTCTAGTTTTTTGAGTCAAATGGACATCTTTAAGTCCAATAACAATACACTTTTGTTTCTCTTATATATTTAAAACGTCCCTTCTTTTTCTTATATCTCCAATCCCTCTACAATTAAGTGTACAAAATTTCAAAGATCTGTCATCATTTAGAGTATATTTAGCCCAACACAATAGGATATATATTCAAAGCTGACTTGGAATTTTTTATATATGAACATGATAAAGTACAACAAAGAGAAAAAGACATATTTACAATAGAAAGGATGGAAAAATAAGAAAACATAGAATGTATGAAAGAAAAAATAAAATACCTTAGGGCTGACCCCAGACGAGAAGCAACCATGAGATATACACGATCAGTACACGGGGCACAAAATACAATTATTGTATCGTAATTTTTTAATACTATAGATCAACATAGTCAGCAGGCGCCTACTTTATAACAGTACTATAGAAAAATCACCTTCAATTATAATCCCCCTTCATTATTTCATAAATAATATTACCTTAAAGAGACATGAGGACTTTCCAGAAAGAAGCGCTCCATTATTTTCGAAACGTGTTTTTTTTTCATTGTTTAAATGTTAATAATAAAATTATTGCAATCTTCTCAGCTAAATTTAGTCAACTTTAGCTTGACCTCAGACAAACGTGATATTTTACGTAATCACTTGGATGTAAAAACATTTTTAGGCAAACAATTAGATAAAAAAGACAATAAAAGGAGGCAAAAACATGAAAAAAAATATCTGAAACAGCTTTTGTCTCATTTGGGGCTATACATTTATTCAATTATCATGGATCCTGGATTAATTTATTAACATGACCTTGCTCAGATTCAACCAGGGAACATACACCGATTACAAGTCTTATACCTTACCTGCATTGTGATTGTGGTAAATGCTCTCTTTAAGAACTGAAACTAACTTAACAAAAACAATAAAACAAATAAACAAAATACAACATATACAAAAAGTACGAATCGAGTTTTACAAACATGTTTTCTTAAACTATTTATTAAAAATAAAAGAGAAATAAGATCTTGCATTTTTTATATGATGTTACGGCATTATTTAACCCATTTAGAAGGCACACAGATTTTCATATTTCATATTCTACATACAAACCGTGTTTAACACAGCAGCGTATATTACGGGAAATAGGGTAACGGTCAAACGTCAGGGTATAAATACTACTCTTTTTAAATGTGTGATATTCTTACCTAACTTTCTGTTGTTCCACCTGTGTTTCCAACTCGAATTTAATTTAGATACAGTAACCGTGGTGACGTAATTAAAAGTTAAGTCTGTGTAAAATTAAGAACATTTTTAAAACAGTGTTATAATTACTTCTACATGGGCCATATTTGTTCCCGCAGATTTTGAATGTTATTTTCCGTTTTTCTAATGGAACTTGTTAATTATGATATGATTGATGCAAAAAATAATGGTGTCCTTTTTAGAGCGCGTGTTCACCATTATTACATGCAAATTGAGCAGGCCGTCATAATTCAAAACTTGGAATCAACTACTCATCAAATCAACCGTTAATTTCATTTAAGCATTCTATGACACAATCCCGATGTTAAAAACCATCACAACCCTACTTACAACTCATTCCTTGGCTGTTGTGGCTGCGTTTTTGTGGGTTCATAGGGTAAAGCGGGGTCATATGGAACCCTTACTCAAGATCTTAATTTCCAAGAATTTCTTTAATGGAAGGCTTGGTTCATGGGTAGGTACAGACCAAATGATATGCATCTCCACACCAAATAAAGATATAGACTTTCAACTTTATGTGCAAAGGGTCCATATACCCCATGCGTCCACAATAAGGACCACCCTGTTATTTGCAATAGGGCGGGGTATAATATGGACCTCATATGCTCCATATTGCCCCGTCCCAGAAATGTTCTACATGGTAATATAGGGTGTCCATATTACCCCCGATCACCATACACCAATTATCCAGCCGTTTTTGGTATATAATTAAATGTAAGCGAGCATCTGTGTGTCATGCACTGATACATGGGGAATGCAGTACCTTATGTTGCCATTGTAACAACCTCCAGACCGAGGCTCAGGATAAAATGGGGATGTTTTAAAGATCACTGACATAAAGAAGAAAACGTGGTTGAAATTGTAATTTAAAATTTTCTTATAACTTTAATGACACTACCTCGTTAATAACTGAATTTAAGTTGTCAATGATGTTCTTTCAAGTAGCAATATAGAACACTCCTACCAACCATCCCCTGTTTTAAAGTTACAAGGGGGGTCCAAATGCCCCGGGTTCCATATTACCCGCTTTAAACCCTACTTTTTTGAACATTGCTTTTCGCCTGTTTCAATGCGTCTGGTGTGCATATCAATGTCCGCAAAGTTAGGTCGACAGACGTACTCTGCCTGAATGAAGTATGAACTCATCTTTTTGGACTTCAATCATAAAAGGTGAGATCTTTGCAACAGCAACCTCATCCAAATTACTCAACTAACTGCTTTGCTCATTGACAACCTTGAACACAAAACATTAATGATCTTGGCAGATATAGGGCTTATCTTCAGCAAAACCTGTCACTTCTCAGCCAACTATCAGGAATCAGACTACAGCCATATCTGGCGCCTTGGGCACTTGGAGGGAACTGCGACAAAGTCGTTTCTTTTTCTTTGCCATTGGACTAATGTAGACAATGTTTACCCTCTATACTACATGACGTGCAACCATTTAGTCGCTCTAGCTTCTCTCCTGAAGCTTGAACTCAGTTTTTGTGTCCTTGATACGGCATAACCTTGTCGAGGGGGCCCTTTTCAAATGTGCGAGGCCATTGAGATATTATGTCGCAAGTTTTTTTCCCTCATGTCAGTTGCTGAGAAGTGACAGGACAGTCTAGGTGATCCACTTAGCTTCAGTCTCACATATATAAGCTCTTTATTTTAACAACTCCCCCTTCGGGGGCAACGTCCTTGCAGATCTTTGTTTCCCAACATCCTGCCGCCACAGCCCTATGTTGTTTGTTGACAGCGGATGTCCAGTTTTGGCTTGGACTTCAATGATGGAGGGTCCAGGAGTCCCCTCATTTTGCCTACGGAAATTTTGCCTTTACTCTACATAAAGGAAGATGACGGATATGGTGAAGGAATTGGTGATGGTCTGTGTGGTTGTATTCCATGGAAACTGACCAACAGGCTCATAACAATAACTGTATCATTAGTCCTTTGAAATTGATAATCCTAATCCTGAAATTCCAAGTGTACGGTTTATACAGAAAAAATACAGATAATTAGAAACTTAAATATGTTCTTATTAGAACATGTATCTTCCATCAATAAGGGAAAAAAATAATACCTGTCTTCCAGGAAGAACAAATCAAGACGGGGCCAAAAGCCAAAAAAAAAAAATAACCAACTCACCCTTTGGTTGACCAATACATCGTCTAAATAAAAGACCTAGGGCCGCCATTGAGCTTGTAGAAAGGAATGTCTGGAAGTGACTTTAGCAGCGTTGTGGTCTTCCTGTAATTACAGCGAGATGGTGTACTGTTAATCAAATTTCAATGCGAAGTTTTTGTGGTTTTTTTAACAAGTGTGTTGAAAATATTATGAGATATTTGTCGATAACTTTTCTACCCTGCCCGATAAAATATCTTGAAATTTAGTTCTTGACCATGGATATCAAACGGAGGGGGATTAATCAGCAGATTTAATTGGCGCCATGTGGCAACTACAAAAACAACGGAACCAACACAAAACAATGGGAACTGATAGCTTCCATGGCTCATTTGCTGCTTTGAAATAACCAGAGAGAGCAATAATTATTCAATAACTTTACAATCAAATCCGAATGTTAGTAACCTCGAATAAATCCAGCAAGTGGCACCCCCACCCAAAAGATATTCAGCCACGGCCCGTTTGCGGTCCAATTGCCAAGCCTCGGAACCATTAGAACACGGCACTCTCCACGCAAGACAGATTCCCGAAATGTCTGACATGGCTTCTTAACTCTTAAGGCGCCGCAGAATTATTTTAATATTGTGCCAAAAGTTAAAGCTTAGGACACTTCCTCATTAACCTCGGCCCCCATAAGGGTTTTAAAGCAATATTAGCACATTTTTTTAAAAGTGCGCCCTCAAATTTTTCAAAAACTTGTGAAGTCTTACACGGTTGGCATCGGTAAGGGCTAGTAAACTATACACTGTGAAGGTTAAGCGCGAAAATGTATATGTGTCACAACTGAAGGGATTTTGTAATTAGAATAAAATAATTCAATATCGGGATCCCGATAATGATCAACGGCTGCTGGAAACAGGACTTCCAATGTGAAATAGATGGGAAATAGCGCCATTGTACGTATCTACGCTCATTCCATTAGTTATTTTTGGTTCAGGCAAGTCACGTCATAGGGGTTTTTCTTGAGGTGGCACTATACCATCATGGACGGACATAAACGTAGGCATTCAAGCTCCCGTAAGTTACAATCTGGGATCCCAATTTTAATACAAAATCATTATTTTATGATAAATAGGCATTTTCGCGTTCTCGTTTTCAGGTTAGAGTTTCGTAGGACAATACCAACAAACCTGCAAAAAATATCAAATTTTGAAAATTGGGGGCGGCTCTTCAAAAATGTGCTATTATTGCTTTAATTACATTATGTCCGCATGAACCATTTAGGAATGGAGCCTGTCGTTATAACTGGATATATATGTCTGTATGTGTCAAATAAGATTTCCGTCAACTAACAGTGTCCCAACTGTCGTATTACTTTTTATTGACGCCGATTATGAACATGAGCCGGATGGTTAGCATCCAACAACAGGGAAAAGTTACTGCGGATTCCAATAGCAACTCATCAATACTATGATCGCCTCACATGGTCGTTCGTTTGTCTGTTCATAATTGCCTTAGTTTTAACGCGCAACATTCCGGAAGGTTGTGTGAACTGTTGGATACATTTGTAAGAGGGACATCCATTAGAGAGGTAAACCTTCAACATGTGGGGAATTTATTACTGTAGTGCGTAGCTTATACGAGACATGAGTGACGAAACGCGTTCATCCAGCTCGTTCGCGTGAGCAACCTAAATGCCCGTGTGTAACGAACCTGAGAGACGTCCATGGCGTGTCCTAGCTACCATGTCAAAATATACGGAATATAAACCGCCTCGTTGAGATATGCTATAGGGTATACTTCTGAAAGAATGGAGAACCACAATACGCGCGCACCCCGCACTCGGTCACAGAGAAACAACCTATTTCATGACACCGGAACGAAATTAAGAGAAAATACAGGTCCAGTCACATAGAAAACAGCGACGTAACCCAACCTCTTCCAACCTACACACGACCACCAATTCCTTTACCAAAGTCGGTTGCAGTTTTTTTCAAACTTGCAAAATTTACATTTTATCCCGACCAGGGCATTGATTTTACATTGTTGGCTTCCATCTTCTCTTCGCTTGGAGCAAGCTCATTGCCGACCACTTTGCAAATGCACACAACCACTCGTGATGCGCACCAACCATCGGGCTTTACCGTTTCCAAAACCGTTCACGTTCCATGCCGAAATTTACGATTAAAAAAACGGCAAGGGATTTAGTTAGGGCTGCGAGGAAATAATCGTTCGCGGGTGGTTTGTATAATTAATATAATAATAATAATGGTTTGATTTAAATCTCGTATCGTAGCCCGTAGGCAAATGGCAGAGACGGTAGCAACCAAAACTAATCAAACAGAAATAATGAAAATTCAGGCAGAGATTAATCAGGGCCGTTGCAACATCCAACAAAATTAATCAAACACAACTACCGAATGGGAAGTGAGAGCTTCCGGTTCCTTTGCCCATATTCAAATGAACAATTGAAGAGAGTGGTAATTCGTGTTTAACCAATATCCACGTATACAAATCAAATCCAGAATGAGTAGTTACTACAATAAATTCCTTGCAAGTAGCCCCACCGAGATTGAACCGGACCCTTGGGTCAAGAACAAGCTCCTAACCATTGAACCACGCCACTCTCTAAATATTAGATTTTAGAGTCAAGATATTGCAATGAAAACACCAAAGGCGATGAAGACGCAGAAATAGGAGTGACTTTAATGAGTCAAGACATCTCAAACTGCATTCCTAAAGTCCATTAACTAACTGGGACACTGATATGCGGGACCACGCGATTCTCACCACCGGTTTAATTCCACATTTGGTACACGGCGTTCAATACACTTGGAATGTAATGTTGCGACACTGAATAATGTACTGACGTCACTGACACTCGAAGAAGATAAAAGATTTTAAAAGCAATCTATTCGATGAATTTGACGAAACACTGTACATGCGTGAAAAAAGGTTCTATAGAAACAGATTTTTTAATGCATTTACTATGGATAGCTTGACTGCAGCAGAGTTTTAATCCTGTATTTGATAAATTCATTCAATTTTACACACCCAATCCTCATTGGTACCATTCTTATCCGGTGTTTTGTTGTTGTTGTTTTTGTAAATATAATCGTTAGTTCCCAGAAGGCCACGAGTCAGATTTCAATTACCAGTGTCATTGATGCGTGGTAGGGTACCTATACTTACTATACAAATCGGACGATGATTCCAGTAACTTTAGCTCTTCCACACCGGTGTGTAGAATGAGTACTCGCAATTAACTGTGATACTGTAGACGAGGCTGCCTGGAACAGAAGAACTTGGAGAGAAGGAACGTGAAAAGTGGCACTATAGTAAATCAACTGAGAATTCGTGCCTTTACAGGACGATAGAGGTTATTAAAAATTAAGGAGGTGTGCTGGGATAAAAATCGTATTATACAGTGTATCGCTTGTTAATAGACTGTTAATTTTTTTTTAAAAGCCTCTATTACAGTATCAAAAAAAGTCAATGTCTCTATACCTGTAGTTACACGATGCGTTGCATAGCGTTCACACATGAGAACCTTCGTCATCCAATAGCAAAAAAAAATCAGAAAGACAAGAAATGGGTTGAAAAGCGGACGGAATATCGCATTTCCCGCCAAGTATACGAAAAAAAGAGCTCGACAATGTAATAAGGCAAAATAAACCATGAGCTCAAAAATATGGAAATGGACAATCTGGCTAAAACATACGGCCATGAAGTTGACGTTTGCCTCTCTTAGTAGAAGACCACCCTGTAGATACCGTGACCAAACTCTGGAGACAAAGATTTTCTTTTGAAGGCCGTCTTGTGTTCCCGTCGATTTGTTGAAGGGTTTTGATTGGCTTGCCACTTCGCATTTTGGGGAAGGGGCAAACAAAGTTAGCACGGGGTAAAAATTGAGAACTGTCGACAATTGACCATTAATATTGCATGTACAAATTACTCGCCTTATAATACGGAATCTAAAAAGTATAGTTTGTTATAGATCTGAATTTCAAAAGGAGGGACGCCTATAAAAGGTCAATGCACTTTCAGTCAAGGCAACTTGTTAATATAAACCGTTACAAGATGTAAGTGTCAAATTATATGTTTGTGCATGACAAATTCAATTTTGCAACTTTTACTAGTTCAAATGGTAGTCTTGACCTTGAAAATGCAAAAAATAGATTAAGCTTGAAAAGTAAATTAAAAGAAGTAGCTAAATACATCCACAGAGCACATTTTGTAGTATGACGTAAATAAATCATACGGTGGTTAGGTTTTCAGCATGTTATCTCTATTAGATTTAAACAAAATAATGATATGTTATGAGCGCAAAATGGTAAGAAATTTTTAACCATCATATTAGCACGTAGTGAATAGGGCGTTGCATGTCTAGCATTGATCGCGCTCTAGAACTCAAAACCGCAAGCTTGATTCCCACGGTAATTGGTGGTCAGCATACACAAGTGTCGGTCCATATCAAAGTAGAGAACACGATAGAGAAAATGAACGAGGCACCTTTAAACAATCCAATATAAACTTCTGTTGTTTTTGTAGAGCAATTCTTTATACGAGTCCAATGGACTCCTTATTTGCAGCCAAAGGAAATTTGAAGCTACGGTTCTCAGAGGACTGGATCCCCCAATCTACAGGGAAGTATTACAGTCCCATCAGCGTCTGTGCTCTTTGATAAGGGGTCCTGTCATGCATCATATTTGCACTTCTTTCGTTGGTTTGCTTGTGTCATATTAGTGCTCCCAGTACTGTCAGTTCAATGACAAACACCTTTGCTTGAGGAGAATAGATAATAACCGGGATATAACATCCGGGTCTACGTCGTGAAGTGGGACTTTTCTGCGGGAATGGAATATGATGGGGAATTTGTCTTCATACCACACCACAGTCCACGCAGTCTTCACATTCTGGATACATCCCTGTTTCTTTTCCTGCTTCTCCCAGCCAGGTAACTTGCCATTAATGAGTGCCCATATCCCTCACTTGGAAGGCTATGCCCGTTTTGATTTGCTTGACATCCTATGTTTGATGGTGGTCTTGCAACCACGGATGCTTGGCCTAAACTGCTTGCACCATCTCACGAAGAACGGTGTAATGTTCTAGTGTATATCTTACATGTCGAGAAATGAGCACACAGCCAAGAGCATGTTCCAACATCTTTTCATTGACACTTCTTCACAAGTGTAGACGGAAATGTTATTTCTTGTTCCAACTGGTCAATGCGTCTCAGACTTGGGTGTAACCGAGCTAGGTCGGCTATGCGCCCTTGCAAAATTCATTTATAATGAAACAAAATACTCGTTGACTTTCATGTAGCTCTCTCATCCCATTCCAGTGCTGTTATTCTCAAGTCTAGATCCATGTGGTCCATATACAAATTGGGTGGGTTTCTGGGTCCACTGCATATTCAAAATGTGGCGATTGTCACAATTTCCGGGCAACTTTCATACCAGAAAGTTTCCTTACATTTCTGTTCCTGTTTAGAAGGCCCATGAATGGTTGGCAAGCACTGGTAAAACTGCTTCTTCCCGACATTAGTTTTCAATATATCAAATAATTCATGCAAAAATATAAATTTTTTAGATTTTTTTTCGATTAAGGACAACTTCGACTACTCTTCCAGATTTACTCCTCACAATTTTCAAAAGTGAGCGAACTCTGCTGGAATTTCCGTATGCCAGTTTAAGGATGGCGCCCAGTGCCGACTTGTTTTATGTTTCAGCAGACAGTTCAGAGAAGTTCAGTCATGGAATGGTGAGCTTTGCTCCGAATTGTTGCTTTGGATGGAGCGTTTGCTTTAGGGAATACTGATTTTGGATTTGCTCGCATTGGCGTCGTGTTGTTTTTGTCATGATAGGCATTGCCGAAATAAAACATCAGAGCTGCCTTGCTAAATTCTTGACGCACATTGATCGCCCTTTGTATTATAAAGTCCTTTTAGCATACCGATGGGTTTTTTTCTGAAACAAACTCCTGAACTCTTTGTGTCATTTCCCAACCTTCTAACTTTGCTTGGAGTCGGATGGATTAACCTTCAGAAAGTATTGCTTAATTTTTGTATTCCAATGCAGTTCTGGTCTGAAATTGCTTTCTTAACTCATTCTTTTATCTATTTTTAGGTCCCAAGAAATGCAAATAGAATTGATCTTGTGGTTTGTGTCAAGTCTTCACACACCAATTACGTGTTTTGGACACAAGGGGGAACATTGGGGAAAAGGGATGCGGCCCGTAGCGATTGGGTTCACTTTCCGTGTCTGCGAGGCCCGAAGTACCCGACACAAACGTTTCAATTTTCTCCGTAGGTTCTATAGGTTCAGACCCAATTACGATACATAGGCCTATTGAAAAAAAAACTAGGGCCTAGTAAAAGGACCCTCTGATGCAAAAATCTCCCTGATACACTCGTATTTCCGGAGATATTTGAGATTTAGTTTCATTGCATGCATTCGTTATGACGGACTGATAACGTTAATCTCTCGCGCAGTACTATTAAATTTAGATAATATCTTTGCGTCGTGACACAGACTCCTTACTTTCCGGACCGCCGTAGGGGTGGAGGGTGCGGAAACTTGTCAGATAGCGTTGATTTGGATTTTTTTTGACATTGCGGTACAATGGAGATATTGGCCTATCGTAACGATGTACGCCACCAAAATCTTCTACTAAATTGTTTAATATAGGTTTATTTTTGGAAAAAAAAACGTGAAAATACTGATCCATACAAGCAATTTTCTTACCTTTTCAGCTGGCTCAATTCTCGATTGCTGCTATCAGGTCATGCCACACACGCAGGCTTACAAAAGCTAGTGAGCTAATTGGTCTTTTTGTCAGGAACCCATTCGAACATCAGATCGACCACCTGATTCGCTGATTCGCGATATCCAATGGTACCGCGAAACCGTTTTTTTTTTCTTCCTTGTTAGGCTAATCGCGATGCCTTTACACAGCGCTTGGCTGCTCGGAGTCAAAAGAAGTAGTGGATATTTCACGAAATAGCAGGCCAATTGGCGATGCGGAAACGGAATAGGTGGCGCTGTGTGCCAGCAGTACAGATGCCATGGGAGCGTAAATGGTGTGTAGAGGAAGGGACCAGAAAGCATTCAATATTTCTGGGTTGGTTTCGAGAGAGTAATAGAAAATTCCAGGGGAATGGTGTGATCTATTATGACACTGACTGAAAATCCAATAGTTCAATAATGTTGTCACTTGTAGTGTATTCTTTGTCTGGCCCTGTTTATGGAATGGAATGTCTCATAAAGATGTTGGAGTAGTTTATCATCTCATTTCTGGGACCTTTAAAAAATTCTTAGTCTCTTCTGTTGACGTATCTGTGTCAGTTTATGGTATCTGAGGGTTTTGGCTGGTGTTTGTGCCAATTTTCTTTTTAAAAGTTCTTAGATAAAGTTCTCTCCGCATCCTTCTCATATCAGAGCAGATGGGTCGGTCCTTGTAGGGGGCGTAGTGATTCAATGATTCGACAATGTATCATCAAGCTTTTCATTGCCCTTGTCAGCTCAGCTTTTGGAAGGACTAGTCGTGCTTTAGACTCCACTGCTACAAATTTCTTGGATTTTCTCCTGATTTATTTTTTTTTTTTGTTCGGGTGAAGGGAGTGTGTGCCGTTGGGTTGGCCATGTGGGTTGTTATATGTCTGATTTTCGCTAACTGCCGACTTATGGAGTGCAGGAATGAAGCGTTACTTCTTGGGGACTCTATCATGCGCCTTCATGCAATGGGTATGAATGTGATGTCCGACTCAATCAACTTAAGAAACATTCATTGATCCATCCGAAAAAGTTAAAAGGTTTTTTAAAACAAATTAAAGAAATAGCTTCAACGTGAGGAATAAGTCGGTAGAAGTTGTCTCGTAAGTTATTTCTTTCAACTGAAAAAAAAAAATGGAAGGAAAGGAGAAAATAGCCGTGTGAAAGATATGAATCTCAATTGTACCAATGTCCGTACGGACAGCAATGTATAAAATATGTGATTTGTTCATATTAGGGGGCTTTGGTCCT
>JAMKCH010025753.1:0-19521 GCA_023653785.1 Ophioderma brevispina
GCGATTTCCTCTCCTACTTACGCAACTCGCTTTTAACGTAACTAGGCGCCTCTTGTCTCCTCTTCCAGTATCAAAGGGAATGTTGAGGCCAAATTCGAGTGAAATGTAGGAAGCAGAATGAAAACATCAGTATCTGGTGAATCAAATTATAATCGTCGATGCGCTGTATGTGCCATGTGCAATATGAGGCAATGAAGAACTGTCTTGTGTCAGCCTCTTCAAGAATCTCCTAGCACAAGGTAGTCTTCCATCAGGGCTTGAGAGCTAGACCTTTCTACCTCTTCTTGCTCCATTCCTCAAGTAGAAGTGGTTAACAGTTCTTCTTATATCAATCGCAGTAGTAATTCCTTCCAATCTCGTGGAACCTTTGTCCACGGACCTCCTATGAGATGGTCTTTCCCACGCCATCCTCTTGTTCCTTTCTAGACTAAAAGATGTCTAACAGTAGGAGTCGTAATGAAGTCACACGCTTGTTTGGGCATTCGGTCGAAACACTAGAAGCCAATCCCCGAGCTGGTGGGTAGTGGTAACTTTGCTTTTTTGGGGGAAAGGGGGGGCATGGTTTTTTTGTTTTGTTACAGAGCATTACCCTTCCATGTATGTAACCTCATCGAGTGGTGGCCTTAAGGGTTTCCTTTAGAATGTAGAAGGTGGGCTTTGTGATTGGTGGTTCGCGCGCTCCGTCAGAAGTTG
Source organism: Ophioderma brevispina (assembly GCA_023653785.1). Taxonomy (NCBI): domain Eukaryota; kingdom Metazoa; phylum Echinodermata; class Ophiuroidea; order Amphilepidida; family Ophiodermatidae; genus Ophioderma; species Ophioderma brevispina. Next base: position 694 of record JAMKCH010025753.1, read on the forward strand.
CTAAAGCCCATGGGACAGTGGGACAGGCCAAGGGGGAAAAACATAGCAACACTTGCATGTTTAACTGGTGGTAGAGGCGTAATGGACAATGAGCTGACACAAAGAATTCCTCTCTGCAGTGATTTCCTTGGTCTTTCTTGCCCTGGAGCACGAGCAGTCTTAGATTGGTTGGAAACTGTCTTAAGCTTTGCTTACGTATAGGTCGTAATAAGCTATGGTTTTCTCAACTAACCTTTCTTGTACAAACGATCATGGGCGTCCGACCCCTTTCTGTCTGCTTCTAGCAAGTATGTTCAACACCTTGTGATGCATGGGAGTCCAGAAGACAGGCAAAAGAGCTGGCTCTGACAATCAACCTCAAATGGGTTGATGAAATTACCTTATGGCAATTAAACATTTACAGGTGTTTTCTTCTGTTGGGGCAATAGTGATGACCTCTATTCATTGTGTGAAGTGACTCACACTGTCCATACCCAACAGCCCATTGTTGCTTGAACACATATGTATCTGTGAATGCCGTGTTAGACACCATCTGAATATGTGGATAGCTCTTTGCAGGCATCCCACTATACCATCACAAGACTTGCATTGCCGATGATAGTCTCTTAATGTGGACGTTACGGCATTTCGGGAGACGGGACATTAGATATTCTAACATGAATGTCATTGCCTCAACAAGCTGCTCTGCTCCAGAATAAGTAGGCATAGTGGTAAGTGAGGAGGGTCAGTAGATATATTGTTGAAATAATTGCGTAGTTCTGGTGATCATATGCAAAGAAGAGGTGCACATGCGTTTGGAGGAACGTAAGTGAAGTCCAAGTGTTAAGCGTGGTGCTCCTGAATTACAGAATACCACACACGATTCCATTCGTGATCCAGAACTGGTGTTACCCTGCTCCCCTTGCCTGATGCTTTCCTTAAATTGCAGTGTTTTGAGATGCCATCCACCAGGCAACTGGACTGGTAGTGCTTCTTCCAGTCTCCCCCCCTGCGGTTCGGGTTTAGATTGGCCCGATGTGTTTCCCCGCATGTCGTAAAAGCGACTAAATGGGCCCCCTGCGGGTTCGGGGTTAAGATTGGCCCGATGTGTTCCCCTCATGTCGTAAAAGGCGACTAAAAGTGGGCAAACTCGTTGTTATTGAACGACGGTTGTATTTAAATTTAGGATACTGTAGTAAAGGTGTGAGTGATCATCGACTGTGTATGTATTTTTAAGATGTTCTGTTGTATTACTCGTTAAGTACTGTGGCTTAAAATCAATTAACATGAAAAACAACAATTTATGCAATAACATTTGTCATAGTTAAGACACCTAGTTATCTTTTTTGTAATCGTAAATAGTAGCATATTAGGTTTGTAACTGTATAATGTTGATTTAATTTAAAATCGATCAGTTTGGGCATAATGCCCAGTGTATTGAGCCATTTATAAAATTTACATTATGATACCATCTATTTGGTCTGTAAAGGGATCTCATGTTGCATGTTCCTGATGTGATGTCGATTATCTGTATTTGAAGTTGAAGTTTTTTGCTTGGTACATGGGTGAGTGATGACCTTTGTCATCGGTATATGATGTGTATATTTTATAATTTATCAGTTTTATTTTTGACTTGTTTTATTGATGCATGTTTTCTAAGTGTAGCTTTGCAATTTGTTGGTTTATCTTGTTTTTATATACTGGATAGGTGATGCTCTGGTCATCACTGTATGTGGTATCCTTTTGTAATGTTATTGTAATTTGAATTGAATGAACTTTAATATTGCGTTTGTTTTTTATATTTAATTTAAATGACAATTCATGACACGATATAACACATTGTGTTACGTTGTCGTTAAATTTTAATAACTCCCCAAAAAACCATCACTCACTCATTCAAGGCTCCTTGGTGGGTATGTCAGCCAGTGGCGTAACGGCTGCCGCTCTGAGGGGGCAAATTTCCGCTTCTTGGGAAATTCCCTCTTAGGGGGGTCAAAAGGCATTTTTTCCCGGTCAGAGGGCAAAACGGCTTATTTTTGGCATTTCCTGGCCAAAGTCGTTAGGGGGGCAACCTGCCCCCCCTGCCCCCCCCCCCGCTGTTACGCTAACGTTTCAGCTATATTTAGTATATACGTCTTTGCCTCATCCAAGCAGATGCAACCTTTGGATGTTCATCACTTTTGGAAACGAAGCATGTCCAGTGCTGTTCAAAGACTAACTTGGTGGACCCCCTCAGAGCCCCTGTTGTATGCTTCTGTAAGAACCTTCTCTATTGACCCACTTGCATATATTCCAGCTTCTAGAAGGTCTCCCTCCTCAACTCCACTCCTTCCTCCTCGGATGGTCTTTCCCAAGGCTCCCATGTAGGCACACGGAATTGGAACTACCCATTCTGACCAATCACAATCATCTTTGAATGTGTGGTTTTCTCAAACACAGAGCATTGCTTTCTTTGCCACTGCTAAGTCAAACGTTACTATCGTGTAACGGCTGTTGAACTTCCCTCGATGCCTCTTGTGACACTCTAAGAATGTGCTGCACTTGAGTTCTCTGTCACTGGGGCAAAGACAGGATGTCATCAATGCCACTCAACAGTTGATTGTTGATGGAGCCCACTAGGATGGTCCTCTGTTAAAGAAACCCAGCCAGCCCATGATGGAACTCTTAAACATCTTGAGGCCATCATGCCCTGTGCAAATCCATAGTGTAACCAGATGACTACTGCATGGGAAACGCACTGTGACTATTTGCTTTAGTAGTATTTATAGTCAACTTTGGTTTCTGCTTCACCCTTGACGAAGCCTGCTCAACCTCTTGTGGATTGTACGTTACAGGACCCGGTGTGCAAAGCAATAAGTCCGGTGGGGATCATCGTCCGGCTTGTATAGACTATAAACAAATAAAGCGATGAAACTACGTTGCGTAAACGGTACAACCTGAATCGAGTGCCCAATTTTTCACCATTGTTCCCTGAATATGAGTACGCCGGACCATGTCTTTAACACCGGCCCCCTTTGTCGCTGCGTAGAGATCCTATCAACGTCACTTAATAGACCAATTACTACCTGATGACTTTCCTGAATTACTAGCCATGACAGTGTGGTGTAATTCCATCACCGGATTGTGTCTCTTCTTGGATGTCAAAGTTGTCCCAACACAGATGAGTGGACACTTATGGAAGGAGGAAGGGTTTTCTCCATTCTGTCAATTCTCTTAAACATTGCTGTTCTAAACTCTAGAAGTTCTAGTATAAGATGCAGGGGCCAAATGGCTGATGAAGGTGCACAACATTCTCACTAGCGGTAAGATGCCTCAGTGACATACCAAGAAGAAGATGCTTGGGCATGATCCATTGCCCGTTTGTTAGTGCTGAGATATGTCTTGAAGCTAGGGAAGGGCAAGTCTCTTCTTTTTTTTTTTTTTCTGATGATTGAGCCAGGCGCCTTGTAACCATCAAATGGCAAAGAACTTCAGGTTTGGAGGTGGTTTAATGTGTTACTCAGTAAGAATCCTGCAGTGGATGCCATGGCTCTTTGTGATCAGGAATGGAACTTGAATTACTTGACGCAAGATCATTCAAGCCCTCTCTTTTCTCTGAAGCAGCGCACTTTCAAATGCCATCTCTATTGCATGACCCTTTGAACACCAGAAGAATACACGAGTTTATGATTGGGTTGCCGAATTTGAGCTGCAATTCAAAATCTCGTTATAAGTTTGGCTTTAAGCTTATACATCCTGTAGTCTGCATTATAAGGGAGTCGGACCACCATGGTTTCTTGCTGTAAAGAAAGTATCTTCCAGCAGCATTGACATCCTTTCAACATGTCACCCTAATTAATATTCGTGAATATGAGCCAGGAGGAAAGGAATTCGAAGTAGTCTCTATGGGCACTTTGTTCCTCTTTCGCAACTCTTTCAACATCCTAGACCACCGTTCATGGCAACGGTTCCCCTTGGTTCTAGTGAAGTCTTTAGGACTGATGGATGGATAATGGGGCTTCTTTGCTCGGGCTCGTGCTACCAGGTCAATACCACGTACTATACAAAACATCCCCATGGATCTTCTCTGCATTCCGTTTGATCGACTCTGCTGCAATTTTGGTCCAACAACTTTAAAAAGGCTTTCTTCTCTTACCTTCTTGCTTGCGTTTGGATTTGTCGCAAATATGCATTTGTTCCGCAGGCCAAAATTACTGTGATGATGCCTTTTGCGTGTGCTTGGAGCTTTTAGAAATACCTCGTGAACCAGTGGAGAGGTGGCGTCCCCCAAATTCCTAAACAGCCCCCGAAACCCATAAAAATGGCTTTTATTTTAATTTTTTTAGATTTGCGAGCAGAGCGGGCCTTTGTCCGCAGCAAAATTACTGTTGATGATTGCCTTTTGGCTGTTGTGCTTGGAGGCTTTTATAATACCTCCCGTAACCAGTGGAGTGTGCGTCCCCCAAATTGCAACAGCCCCCGAAACCATAAACATGGCTTTATTTTATTTTTTTTAGATTTTGCGAGCAGAGCTTGCCAAATTAAACTAGTTTTTTATGCTTGTTCTCGTAAAAAAGGGGTTACAAATCGTAAAAAGGTCGTCTTTTGCCAAATTCGGCCGGGGGAGAGGGGAGAAATTCCCTTTGAAAGAATTCCGCCCGCCCACTAAACAATCCTGGTTCGGTTCTATAAATGTTTTCTAAACAATCACCTTTTTAACAGTCGATCCAAAGATAAAATAAAACTTCAAGTCTGTATACTGTACATACTTTATACTCTATCTTAGATCTTGGGAGGGATCATTAAATGCTTGCTTTGCGGGTGGAGGCTTTCCTGAGCTACAATGTTTTCCTGAGAGGTCAATAGTGAAGAAGATCTGCAAAATAATTCTGACATAAAGGTAGATCTTGAGAATGATTAAATATAAACACATTTTTGAAATTGTGGTAGTTACGTAAGAGCTCGTTAGCCACCTTAGTCTTGATTTAAACGATTCTGTACTGCTGATGAAGTGAACCAGCGCCAATTTTGACCTTAGTTTCAAACAATGATACTCAATCATGTGTGGCACTGGAAATTAAACCAAGGTATCACTAAAAAGGAGTCGATCGAGTACGTTAAGATGATGCCTTATACTTGTTGTTGGATAATGTATAGCTTGACCATATTTCTTCATCGAAATTGGGGTTCCTTTTTTTTCTGACACACACTGACATTTAAGTGATTTTTTTTCCAATTTTGAAAAAAACGCTCTCTGGAGAGAATTTTATCATCGCTGCACATTGCTTAATCTAATCAGCAAATTGTCTTTAATTACATGATCAAATGTTGCTGAAAAAAATTCAAATGCAGTACAATACAATATTATGGTTCAAATACATTTTGGCAGCCTTTTGAAAAAAGCGCCCTTCACAAAAATGGTCTCCAAAAATTCCGCGGGGGGGGGGGCATGGACCCGTAGTCTCTCTGAGGAGTCTTATTATGAATGCCAAATCAGACTGCTGTTTTTCAGCAGTTCAGTGCTTTAAGAATTGAAGTTTAAGTCACCATGTTGCATCTACAGGGTTCCAAATGATTAGTACCCAAAAAAATCTAGAATATATTAAATTTTTAAAATATAAAATGTATGATATGGGTTTTTTTTTGCTGCAATCATCAACTTAGGCTACTTTAAAATTTCAAAAGTATTTTAGATCATAAAAAACAGGCTATCCAAAGTGTATAAACAGTCCAAAGTATCAGCGGTGGTGGATTCGTCCTTCGAACAATTGCTAAAATAGTGTATAGAACTTGTTAAGGAACAGACAAATATTTAGTTCTCTCTTGCTTTTCAACTATTCTGTTCCCTCTTAGCCACTGTAAAAGCTGTAAGTTTAACTCAACATTGTTACCCAGGCTACAAGGGTTGGTCTGCTTTTTGGATTACTGCTGTTTTCTAGAGTTTCAAATCTGGCAAATCCGGCCCTGTTACGTTTAGACACTTTCCGGGGGTCTTTATTAAAACAATTTCCATGCATCGTTCATTGAAACTAATGGACTTTGTTGGTTAATAGGGCACTAATTGTTTAAATTTTGAAGAATATTGCTGACATTGCATTCAATGAGTTTACTACTACAATTATAACTTTCATAAACATCTAAATGTAGTATGTTATTCTTTAAAAAATTATTTTTATATGTTTAAGTGGTTGGTCTGAATGTTTACTTAAATCACTTCAAGTGTTTACTAATCAAAAATCAAATATCATCCAAAATCAGATTTTTGTTGTATGTAAAAACAAGTATAGGTGTCCGAACCTAACCCTGCAAATGCATAGGACCAGAAGCAACTTCATAAGGTTCAAACTCGGACATTTTGGGTCAATTTGTGTCCGTTCCGGACCTTACTACAGACACGTATTGAATGGAGATTCGAACCTTGAACACTGACGTTTCTCCTTTTTTTTTGTCAATTTTTTCGATTGAAAAAGAATAACTTTACGAAATTTCTACAACTTCGCCTCCCTCTTTATGCTATTCCTGCAAATGTTCATGTATTTTGACTCATTCGGATAATCACTGATAGTGGCTTTAAGTTAATCTTTTCATAGTTCCCCTAAATCCGATTTTTTTCTATACTATTGACTGTGTTAAAGAAATGGCATATTCCATCACTCTAGTTTGGATGTAAAATTGCTGAATCATTTGTAAAATACCCCGTCGAAATATTCCTTTCCTTACTCATACTAAAAAAAATGAATCTATTTTTTGGACTTATGGCAGACATTGAAACCAGGTTATTTAAATAATTTCACCCCTTACTGTCCTCCAGGCTATCTTAAAATTCTCCCCATATATTTTTTGTGTAACTGTATGTTAGAAAGTTTGCTGTGTTTTCATTACATTCTCCTAGTCCCTGTCTTTGCTTAATTGTATTGTTACGATCTCGGCTCGAAATTCATAACAAAATATACTACTAACAACACCAACTTAAAGCGTCGATCACTATTGATTATAATCACAAGATTATTTGTGATGTCAAATTTGCCAGAAGGCAGACGTTGTTTGCAACCCTACATGAAATTACAGGTTTTGAATGCCTTAACTACTAAGGTACAGCTGTTTGTTATTACTCGCCTAAAGTCACTTTGATGTCAAGGAATAATTTAAATGTCACGCTATGGAATTGTGATCACTTGCGAGCCAGTTGCATGGTAGTTTACAAATCCTCTCGCGCACGGCAGAATCGCCAATAATTCGATACAGCTCCCCGTCCACTGTTCAGCTCCAGTGGGCTTGACCTCATGGGTTACAATGCGAAGCAGAAAACAAAGTTCATGACCATGACTGAAAGGTTTCTGTGGAACTTACAACCTGTACAGGTTCCATTCTGGTCCATGAATCTGATCACCAGAATCACAGCATAGGTTCCAGGCACCGGTATCAGCAAAAAACAGGCATTTTGCCCCCCAGAAACTTCAGCATAGTCACTTTACACATGTGTGCATGGCAGATATTTTTCCTGGGGGAAGGGCTCCAATTCACAGTCACTTATGAAAGGGCACCCTCTCTGAATCCAATCCATTATCTCTCCAGAGCCGGTGGGGCTTTGCTTGAAGTTCTGGCAACAGCATTTAATAGCATTATAGAGTTAAATCACCTATAGCGTCAAGATCCTTGCACCTTTATATTCTTTATATCACTTTATTGCATCATTATAGTTTCTTTCCTGGCACAATCATTATAAATGCAATCATCTGCTTGGTCAAAAGGGACCTTGTAACAGTTATCCAAAACCACCGTGTTTTCTTTTTGTTGTATAATTAGTTTTACTATGCCCGTGCACGGGGGCTAGTATTTTCTGCTTATGCTGTTTAGGTCTTCTCCTTCTTCCGACATCGCTTTTTCGCCTTCTTTGCCATTTTCTGGCCAAAGGCGGCCGATAGTGACAAAATTGGTCAGAAAGAACCACTGACCCAAGCTACATCAGGGGTGACATAGTTTGACCTCTTTCGTAGAGTCAAAAAACTAAAAATCTTTTGAAGCCGACTTTACAGATAAGGTGCGCTACTGCTGAAATTCTGCATGAGCATCGTCTTTGGTCAGTGTTTACAGCTTGTACACAGAATTAATATCGTAAGTCATTAACATTCAAAATGGCGGTCATTACTAATTAAATGCAAAAATGCTATATCTCAAACTCGCTAACACTTGGATAGTGTGATGTCTGGTGCAAAGTTGCGATAATGTCTAGACGAATCATAGGACAGAATATTGGCCCCAGGGTCACGTGTAAGATATCAATGAGCTATTAATATGCAAAAACGCTATAACTCATCACCAAAGTATATATTTTATGTCAAATGTGTTTCACAAGAACCACTGGAAAAGCTCGATTTCTTATTTACACAATAATGGGGTCAAAGTTCAAAATGGGGTCATCTAGGGGTCAAATATAAAAAAGCTTATTGACCTACATAGCTATGCCATCTTGTAGGCTTCAATGAAAGTTGAAAAAGTGTCCCAGTAACCCGCCTAAGAGCCCATCGTTAAGGGTCAAGTCAATACTGACTTCATCATACGTAACGGCAAATCTCCTGGAGTTGTCTAGTTTAAAATTTTGTGTTCGTATTGTTGTAGATATCTTAGGGATAAACTTACATCAAAGTGCACTTAACATTAATTCACTTGAAATGCACTCCCTCTTAGTCCACTTGATAGTTGACCATAACTTGTTTTGTAGAATTGTTTTGGGTTCCTCTTTCCCTTTAAAGGGGCGTGTTCCGATCGTCTTTGGACCCCCGTGATTTACCCGAAGTATAGCGATTTTGAATATCCCAATGGGCGGGTTTTTTTTGAACGGCCGTATTTTTCTCATTGTCGTCCTGAAATTTTGAGCCCTCGAATCCCTTTCATTCCCAAGATATAAAAAAAAACCGCCGTTTTTAAGTGTTACCACTTTATTTAGCACAGTATTGAATAGGGGTTTTCAACAGCATTCTTGCTTCTACATCAAAACCGCAAGTTTGCTTCCCACTGTACTTTATGGGAGGTGTAATGTGCAATGCCACGGCTCTCTACAGTAGAGAATACAATACACATAAATCGGGACAACCACCTTTAATCACGAAGAATTCATTTCACGACTTAAATAGTTTTTACATGACAGACCTTATAGATTATGTAAGCTTATTTCCCTCAACATTAATCCATTCGATTTAAACAAACGATGACAATATACCATTTAAATAAAGCACACCTCGAAAAAGTAAGATGCGTTAAATATCACTTTAGTGTTCCTTTAACGATCTTGTCAGAAAACGATTCCGATGTTATCAAAATACATTTCAATTCTCGCAGCCTAGATAAACATCTAGAACCCATTACGGATTACTTCAAGACCCTTTCCCACAAATTTTCCATCTTAGCAGTCAGCGATACATGGTTTCCGAAAATCCGAACGCACCCTGCTCCCCTCGCCCACTTGATGGCTATAATCTTGTCCGCGATTATATGGATTGTAAATAGAGGTGGCGGTGTTGCCCTATACGCTTCTGCAGATTTAAATTACAAGATTCGCCATGACTTAAATTACCCTCCAATCCAATAACTAATCTGTGACCATTGATTATATCCCCAACCAAAAAATAATCTCGGTTATTGACAGCCACCTGATCCTGCGTAAGCCTTCATTCATAACTTGATGAATTCATTAACTTAAGCAATGAACGTAAAGATGCTTTTATCTGTGGTGATTTAACTTTGATCTATTAAAACAATCCTCGCATCATCCCAATAATTTGCTTAACACATTTTAACTGCTTCATTTTATCCTTTAATTGATAAACCTACGCGTGTTACCACTATCCTCCACTTTAATTGATAATATATTTTAATATGCTTGACACCGAAATAATACCAGGCCCCCAAAAAAAAACAAAACAACAAAATCCCCCCTTATTCAACGACATCACAGATCACTTTCCCTGTCTTTCAAATTCTAAAGAGTAAAAGTACGATTAATTCTAATCCTAATACTAATTCTAAGATTTTATACTACTCGTAAAATCGATTCAATGTTAGTATTGCCTCATCTTGGAAATAATTATGACAACAAACTGGAATGATGTTATGAACTGTGACTCTGCTGTGATTCATATAAAACTGTTTATCTCTAAATTCTCAACTTTATATGATTAAACACTTACCCAAATTAAAAGAAAATAAACAAACGTAAAGAGGCTAAACCATGGATCACTACAGGCATCATAAGATCAATAAATACTAGAAATAATTATACAAAAACTTCTTAAACACCCCAAATGAGAAAAAAAAAACAAATATGTCATTCCAGAAGTAAATTAACACATCTAATTAAAATATCGCGCAAACGTATTTTACAAATAAGTTTAACTCTTATAAAAACCAAATATAAAAGCACGTGGATAACTATTAACAACATCCTTGGCAAAACAAATAGTATCCGATCCTACATACTTCATTGATGGTCCACTTAGACCCTCCCTCGGGTCACGGTGATTGAAAATGCTAAGCGACTGAAATTACACCTAGACTCTTCAATTCACCCAATATCCGTGACCCTCCGCATTGTAGGGAAAACGTCTCAAATCTCCCCGAGGTCGGGGAAGTACTCCGCCACAAACATGTAGTCAAAGCAAATGGTTCAGGTATCCTCGCCCTGTCATCTCGACGTGTCGTATGTGTTTAACGAAATGTTTTTAGAAGGGAAGAAGCCAGACCAATCATTGCGACGGCTTATTTGTGCGCAGGATTTAATCTGTCCCTGGGAACTGAGCGGCTGTTGACGACCACCTGCGAGTTGTCGCACGCGCACATTGGTGTTTGGCTCCGACAGCATCAACTACAACTACCGACACGTACCACATACAGACAAGGTAATTTTCAAGTTTGCAATTTTTGAGCTGCGAAGCAAGCTCCTAACACCTCGCCCCGGAAACTCTGCTTAGTGTGTTCGTCCGTCCTTTCGTTACGGTAACATAAAATGATGTATCCATTGATGCTCATTTTACAACGTCCCGTAAATTTATTTCCAATTGGGGCACGAACACGCTTATTTTCGTCTGATTACCAATCAACCAACAGCGAGTTTGGACCTGTTTCGGACCTACAAGCTCAGGTCAAGTTGTGCAAATACACTGATTCTATTTATAACACTAGATAGCAAACGCCAGCTCAAATCCGGTAACCTTCTTTTCCCGCAGTGCGACTTATTTCCATAGCGTGGTTACCAATTTATTCATATATTCCCTGTTTACATTGCTTGGTGACCTTTATTCATGTATTCAGTCTTTGCATGGAACGATGTACCGTTTCCATGCCAACAGGTTACGGCACACGCGTGTACGCGTGCGATTTTCGAATTGATGACCGTGAATGAATATTTATAATTTGCGTCTATTCTTCAAACGGCGTAACGCTATCTAGTGCGTATAATAGAAATCTGTGGTGCAATATACTGTGATAACACCGGGGAGGGTACTCATTTTCATTTGGTATGCGGACAGGGTGCAAAATAAGATTTTTAAAGGGCAAGCCAATTTTCAGGCAATTTTACATTGTGTAAAGGGCCTCAAGGCATTACATGTTCATGAATGGGTCAAAATGGAAAACATTTATGCATCAAGGCAAACTGGGTAGGGGCCCGAAGGCAATTGCTTCGGTGCCTCAGTTATTTGCGCCCTGTTAGGGGAGTTGCTGTGCACCTTTGGTGAGTGGTGACATGAACAGGACTTGGAAACGGCCGTGAATGGGGGTCTTGTGAACTGAAAATCAGAAATTTGGACCCTTGAGACTAATTTTCCAAATTAGGCCACAAAAGTAGCTAAAAATCTAAATTTGCTTGAAATGGGGGTCTTATTAACTAAAACATGCTCAATGGGACCCTTGCGAACGGCGGCAGACGGCTGAAAAGGGGGTCTTAGGCCGCACATACCCGTAGCAGCCTTTTCAGGTCCGTCTCCCCCGGTATAAAACATGTAGCATCATACCGCCATCTTGGAAATTGGATTCCTATTTATCTCTTTGCAACGGACAACCTTCCTACAACCATACCTGACGATGTTCTTGAATTTCTACGGAATATTTTTATAAGGAGGTGGAGCGAAATCGTCGACACAGTGCTTTTTTCATGCTGTTATTTTCGTATTCTGGACGGAACAGACCTCTCATCCCCCGTACAATTCACCCGAGACATTTCATCCCTGCGACGATTCATCCCCTAGACATTTCTCCGTTGACGATTCAGCCGAGAAATAAAAAATTTATCGAGGCTAGCCGGCTATAAGAGGGGAAAGTGAGGTCTGTAGTCGTAGAAATGCTGTTTAATATGACATCATGATTCAATTTATTTTACACTAGATCATTACCAAAAGTGAATTTAGATTTATTTATTATTATATTTTGCGCAAATATTTCTACCACTTGAAAATTTGGACTTTTTAATTCATAAATCGTCAAATGAATAATTAGCAAAAAGCCAATGTGTACTTGAATTCGTCATTTTTACATACCTACATTAACCCCATAAGAAACGCACACACACCCATGGCAAGTGGAAATAATTAAGAAATATAGGACAAGAGAAGAAAGTTTCTTATGGGGTTGGACCATGACTTGTACTCTTTCATGGGGTAGGGGACTGGTAAGGGCGCTTGCTTTTTTATGACAATTCCAACTCTCTATTAATTGTGAACTCCCACAACGTAACATGCTATTGGTTCATTCGCAGCTTCCGAACTCTCGGTCTTGTTGTTGTATACCATGATGTGTTTGGCCTCTCAAATCTCGATTTCCCGGTTTAATGTTTTAGTTGACTTATGATGATGTAATTTTTATTGTCAACCTCTATAGATTAGTGTGTATGTATGATTATTATCAAATCAATATCTTGAACCTCGTGTCGTGTACCTTTATGGATATAAATTTACTAATACGGAACAAATCATTTTATTTTGAAAAGATCTGTCTTCTAATTTTATTCGCATTTCAATAACTCGCACCTCATGCATCTTAAATGAAAAAATGTTATCATTGGGCTCGTATCGAAAATCCGACATATCTGACTGGCCTAAAAAACAGATCCTGTCTGCCTGTCCGGCTATGCATTTCGTTATGCTTTCATATATTGGCTATATACCGTGGGGGGGGGGGGTGACCACATATATAATAATAATATTAATTTGAGCCACTGGAAATCTGGCTGTTAGGCTCCGACCTTCCAAACTCAGGGTCATTCCGTGCACAGAGGACTGAAATAGGTGTCCTTTGGGGAGAGGCACCAAATAACCCCAATAGGGGTTTTCGGAGGTGACACTTTGCAAAAGTTTCCCCCCAAAAAAGGGGTCTTATGGGTGAGATATTTGCCAAATTTTTCTAAAAAATAAGGTTCTTGGGGTGAGATTTTCCAAACATTCACCCAAAATAGCGTGATTGGTGACAGGATTTTGCACAAATATGGGGTCTTTGGTGTGATTTTTTTTTTTTTAAATGGGGTTTTTGGGTGAAGTTGACAAAGATGCTGAAAAGGGACCATTAACATCCTTACATACGCTTCGGCTTCAAGATGAAGTGCCCCCCCCCGGGGGGGGGGGGGCTGATATTTGGCATGAAGGTATAGGACAGTCTGACGTTTGTTATCAGGGTTTCAGAGTGCCCAAAAGGTCAGGTCATCTTAGAGGTCAATTTGCGTAGAACTACTAACATTGGAACAACAAATGCTGTGGCTCAAAGTTCACACACATAGGTTCGATAGGTCACAACATTGGGGAGAATCACTAGTTAGTACCTATTTTTCGGTAATTTACTTTAGAAATTGGTTTACGGTTTTCAGCTCACCAATGGCCTAACACCCGGAAGGGGAGGGGAGCGGGAGGGGGGAATTTTTCCCCCTGACGCGGACTGCTTTTCACCTGGGGCATCGGCTACCAAGTCAACCATCAACCAACAACAAACAAAAAAAAAACAGGAAAATCACAGACAATTTCTGATTTCCCAACTTCTCCTTCCGTCTTATGGTTTATTGTTATTTTTATATTCGGTACTTGTACCGTCTAGAAACAAAGTATTCGCGCAAATTCTTATTTCACAAAGCACGAAATGAAACCCTAATGCATCAATTCCTACCTTGCCAAAAACTAAGAAGCTATCAATTAGGCTGCGGTCGCGTAAACGGTAAAATGAGACATAAGTCGCGTGCCATTGACACCACCTGTTGAGTTAGTAGCTTTTGGGTCCCCCAGACTAGCATTCAAAATTAACCAAGATGTGCGCAAGTAAATGCGGTCACGTTACTGCAATCGATATGGAGACATTTTCCCTACAGATTCGGACAGTCCTCTGTGATCTGCTCTATTTGGTTAATTCATGAGCCCTGTGTAATTCGCGTTCTGTGACTAGTTGGGCTGGTTAATAGAGGGCGCGGTATTGGGACCGGCATGTCCACTGGGTGGCAAGCGACCTTCAAATTTCTTGATGTATAGTCCTCCTTATCTTTTTAACAAAGTGGCAAAAAAAAACACTCAAAAACCCAGCGACAGAGCAGAGACTGGGACATTCTAGGTTCCACTAAGATCTCTGACCCTAATGACATTGCTGAGAATTCACAAATTCTTGGCTGAATTGGCCCAATATTAGCCATCAAATTCATTCTCAATCAAGCTTCCATGATTTTCTAAAGGCACCCTTTGAAAAATCAGTATTCTTCAATCCAACATCACCTAAGGAAATTCCTGGATATTATCTCAAATTTAGGAATGACGAGTCTAGGCTTTGATGATATTAGTCCCCCTGTAGTTAAGCCAATTGCCCTTTCATCTGTCAACCACTTGCTCACATCTTCACTCTTCCCTTTCTACTGGTGTTTTCCCTGCTGATCTGCCAATTGCTAATTTATTCCAGTCTTAAAAGGACGATCCGCCCATCTTTATCAAATATACCGCCCTATTTCACGACTGCTTGTGTCCTCTAAAATCCTTGAACTTCTGATTTACAATAGGCTTGACTTTTCCTCTCTGCCCAAATAATCCTTCACCCCAATCAATATGGCCTCAGGAAAAAGCATTCCACTGATCTTGCTCTTCTACACATCTATGATAAAATTTCTTCTGCTCTTCATTGATCATCACTACAATCGGTATCTTCCTTGATTTATCAAAGGCGTTCGACCCCATCGATCATTCTACTTCCTTTAGCCAGCTTCTCATTATGGTATTCGTGGAACTCCCTTAGCGCTTCGCCTCTTTCAAATCGGCAACACTTACTGTATTTTAAGACTCACTCGCTTACGACAAAAAAAAAAAGTAAAAAAAACGATCATCTCCTGTTCAATGCGGTGTTCCCAAAGGCTCTATACTTGGTCCCCTCTTTTTCCTTCTTTATGTGAATGACACCCCAACTCCTCTTTTCTTTTGGCAGATGACACCATTTCCTTCCTTCCTCATCCCAGCATAGACCCCTCATCAACCCCTTAACGCTGAAAATGGTTCAATGTCCCACATCTGGTTAAAGCTAATAGCTCTCGCTCAGGTTGAAAAACAATTTATATTCACTTCACTAAAAATTCCAACAAACTCCCTAAATTCGATATACAAAGTGATAATAATAAACTAATGCCACAGCTAACACTACTTTTCTCGTGTTGTAATTGACAACATATAATTGGAAATAGCATATATTCCAAACAACAAACCAAGTCTCTAAAAGTATTGGGTGTTCTTACAAGACTCAAACACACGTACCACCCAAGTCCTGTTCACGTTAATATAACCTCTTATAGTTCCTTATATTTCTTTATGCAATATTGTCTGGGCTACATCAATTTACACTTAATCTATCCCTCCTGTCCCTGAACGCCAACTACTCCTATGTACCTGATAGACTATTAAACTTCAAAAACAAGCAGTCCGTATTTGTACTGATTCTACTTTATTTAACTCATACCATGCCTTTATTCCATAAGTTTAAAAACACTTAACATATTCGATACATAAACTCAACCCAATCTTCATGTTCGCTATGTTCATAATCACCTGCCAACATCATTTAATATTTTTGTTCTATAAACATAAGTCTATGCATAACATAACACTAGACATGCTAACAATTTTAGTTCCAATTAAATCTATTTGGACTTAACTAAATACTCAAGTTATAAACTCCGGTCCCTTAGGATCTGGAATTCCCATGACCAAATCTAAATCATCAAAGTTAACAATATTTTAAACAACTTTTAAAAATCACCTAACTTCTAAGTACTAATCGTTTATATTTTTCCTTCAATTAATTGTTCTTTTGTTTTTTATTCTTGCTCCTTTACCCTACTAGACGTAACCACCTAAATTATAATATACTTTCCCCGGCTATCGTTTTATTATGCCCCATTCTTCCTGCGTTTTCTTAGGCCCCGATACGGTATCTATGCCGATAACACAAACATCACCGCCACCTTACCTTTACCTTATGGCATAATTACCCTTATGATCTCTGCAGCATAGAATTCACTTACTCTTAACCCTTTATTTTTTTTTTTTTTTTTTTTTTTTTTTTTTTTTTTTTTTTTTTTTTTTTTTTTTTTTTTTTTTTTTTTAATTTTGGATTTTTTAAAAGTTCCACTCCTGGGTGGGGTCAACCTTAAATGTCGGACTAGCGATTTCGAATATTATTTTTTTTGTGTAATAATGAAAAATAGTCACCTAGAACTATATATACAACCTTAAATTCCCCATTCCGAAATTTGGAGATGAATCGGATGTTTCGTTTTGATGCAAGTAAACTATTCTTTGTATATTCCGTCCCATAGGATACTGTGTATAACAAAAATTCGGATCCGGAATTTTATATACAAAGTTTGTGATTTTCTATATTAAGGAATTCGATTTAAGCTAACACTTTCACACAGTGATTAGGATATTGACAAGCATTATTTACATGCAAAAACACACATTTTTTTTAGGAAATTGAGGGCGCCCTCCTCAGGACCCTCTGAGTCGGCCTTTAAAGATTATGATCTAATGGCCTCTCCCACATCCATCTTCCTCCCTTATTATGACCTCTATTAAGTTATACACACTCATATCGGTTCTTTAACGTTTTTTTTCTCAACTGCAATACAGTTTTTTTACTATCCTCGATTCGCGCTGATATAGGGACAACCTGTACTTTTTTACAGGTGGAAGTGTTTGTGAGGGGCGAACATAATTAAACTTTGCCATCACCATGATCACTCCTAGTCGTTCGTTTTAATACTATGTTCTACGGTCAATACGATTTGCAGGTGGTCAAGACCTAGCGGGTCATTGGTAAAAGTAACGTACGGTAAAATGTGAAATACCACCTGTAAGGCAGGTGCGCTATTGGATCCTGAATATGGTAACAATGTTTTTTTTTTTTTTTTAATTTTATGTAATGTTAAATGATCATCATCTTTACTTTCATACGTTACCTTAAACTAATACGACAAATACAATTGTATTTCTTATATCTGAAGCTCATGATAAAGGATTTGGAGTGAAAACCTTGTCCTAAACACATAAAAACTCAACAAACACACACACCTTCCACTTTGAGGGGACACCCTGACCTCCCTTAAGGTGTAGCTCGCTACAATGACCGGGCAAGTATGAACTTACGATTATAACATTAAAACCTTATATCATATTGCTTTTTTGTGCGACAGGGAATCATCCGTTGGGCGGGGGTTAACCCCCCCGTCCGGACGAGGTGAACCACTTGCACATACAAAATTCTTACACTTAGAATCCTTATATACGATACATTTCCCTTTGACCACAGAAAAGCGTTTAATTAATTCCTATAAACACCGTCTTTACAGTGAAGTGATGTGAAATGATTTATAACTCTCTTATTGAACTGTAGAAAGTTCCAGTCAGGAAAGTAGCAGTAACAACAAAATTAAGTTTTGATTGTCCCCTTTCCTTTCAAATCACTTTCTATTGTTATGCAATCAAGCGACTCTTTAAAAGATTAAAGTGCTTCTTCACTATTTCACCCAATGGACATAACCCAAAACTTTTTCCCCAGCTCCTATATCATCGCGAATCGAGTATGAAGGTTATACCAGTAATAAATAAATTGATATGTAATATTGCCTTCATTATTATTCTGACTTGATCACCTCAATATATCGATTCTTTTAATTATTATGCTTGTAGTTGCTATATAATTGGTACATTGCCGAAGATGTGGTTGAATCAAACTAGACTGAACTTTTTACACATGAACATCTATGCTTATCTTGAATTTTGGAGGGAGTTTTGAATAGCTAATGATGTGTACATTGCAGGCAAATTCAATGATTACATCGGTAGAGATTGAGGACCTACCAAATGGCTCGCCACTTTTACTGTGCAGCAGAGATCTTTCATTGCAAACAGCTACTGGTAGGCAAAAGTTTACTTAGAAGTTAAGAGACAATTTGCTGCGAGATTCCCTAGAGAGTCCCTTCTAAATGCCATGCCTACAATTGAGAAAGTTTGATCGTCCATGGTATTTTGACATATGAGCTGACATTCTTTCAGATACAATTAGTTTCTGTTAATGTATCCAATTATTTATCATTCGTGTTATTGAAGCAGCATTATTTATTTGAGAAGCAGAAGCCCTGAGACTCAATAATTACTTTTTACTCCGCGTTTGTGCCAAGGTTTTTCTTTATCTGGCCTGCAGATAATCCTTTTTTTTTTCACTTTGCCAAAAGTACGAATCAACCATGTCTGCACAAATGGTAGTATCATCGGTTTACAAAGCCCGACTTTCAAATCTCAAATTTCTTCCGAAGCTGAGTTAATGCCAAATCTAATTTAAATACCAGAATAACCCATATCATTTGTTTTC
>JAMKCH010025754.1:0-19353 GCA_023653785.1 Ophioderma brevispina
TAAATTACGATCATCGGATCCGATCTCAGACGGATGGTATTGCATGGTGTGTATTAACCACAAGATATGTATATAAATATACATTCTATGGTGGCACACCAGCAATATGCCTGCAAGCACAGATCTGTACCAATGAATAAGTCAGAATGTGCTCAACCACTAACGAGTAGTTTGGCGTAATCACTACATACAGTGTTTTTAACATGTGACTATCTTTGTAATTAAAAGAAGTGCTCAATCACCATTTTCGGGATAGCGTAAATGAAAAATTTCAAAGTATAGACGCGCTGGAAAGGCAACCGTTAATCAGAGTTTCACGAATACCCACCCCCCCCCCCCCCCCGCACCTCACTTACGATCATCGGGTAGCCGATCCTCAGACGGATGGTATTGCATGGTCTTGTCTTAACCACAAGATATGATATTAAACTCTACATTCTATGGTTGTCACACCAGCAATATGCCTGACCAGAACGGATTGTACCAATGAATAGTCAGAAAGAAAGAAAGTGCGCAAATCACTACGAGTAGTGGGGGCGTAATAAATAAATAACAGTGTTTTTAAAGGTGGCTATTTTGGAATTATCTTTGGAATTAAAAGTGCTCGATCCCATTACGGGAGAGCGTGATGAAAAATTTCAAAGTTATAGACCATCGGAAAGGCAAACGTTACCCACCCTAATATAGATTATTGGGGTGGGACGAAAATGCTTTTTTCTCGGATCCACTTGGAACTACTGGGAATTTTCCGTGGGATATGCTATTCTAAAAATGAAGTATCAGTAAGATAGAAGAAGGTTTCACCAAGGCAGTGATAACACTCGTTCCCTATACCTCCGTTACAAAAACACATTTTTGCATGTTTACTCGATTTTGTAATTTATTGAATTTTTTACTTTTTTTAAATGTATAATTGATCTCTATCTAACCGAGTTTTGTAATGTTTGTGTAAGATCATTATGAGCAAAAATTAATTGCAAAAAGACCCAATTGATCACTACCAATAGGAGAATGGCGATTGTACCCCTATCCCCTTAAAATAGGCTTTCTAGTAAGAAACATGATTTTCTTGGTACTAAACTTATTTTGATGATTTGTTTCGAAAACTTTAACAATGCAAAAGGAAAGACATGCAAAGATTGAAATTGACAAAACATCGAGAATTGGCTGTATTTCTCATATTTTTTACAATATATGACGGGAATTACCTATTTTTCGAGCCGTAAAATTCCATATTGCATGCTATTTTCACTGGAATTTGTAAAAAATCAACATGTGAGTACATTTGGTCATTGCAAGGATCCAAATTGAAATTTTTTTTTTGCCACAGGTGGACCCTTACCTACTACATAACCATAAAAGGGGTTTCTATTAATTCTATAGTTTCGATATCAGTTACAACCACAACCCCCCTACCCTCAGAAAAGGATTAATTCCGAAGCAAAATTTTTAACCACTTTCTTCCTAATCCTACCCTCCTGCATTCATCTTGGCTTATTTTAGTTGGCCTTGTTAGTACAACGTTCAAACTCTCGCCGTTGGTAGCAATAATGAACCACTTGGCTACAGAAGATAAATTACTACGAGGGCCTACTTCATATAATTGCAATAGCCTGCTTATAATAAGGTATGTTTAGGGGTAGGGTAACACTTTTGATCATAAGACTGATAGAGTCACCATAAAGGATTTATTTTATGGATAACGAAAGAATGATAGCCCAATTTAATTTATGTGCTATCCATTTTCAAGGATTTCCTGTAAAAGCATTAATGTTCATTTCAGATATTTAGGATTTGGTGTAGAAATCTACAAATCACGATCAAATTACGTTTTTGGGTACAGGGCATTATAGGGAATGAAAGAGATTCTACTGACTGGGTAAAACATGCTCCGATCTTACTGATACTTTAGGTTTACAATACATATACCCCAAGGAAAATTTCCACGGAGTTCCATTTGGATCCGAGAAAAAAACATTTTTCGTCCCACCCTAATATCTATCAATTTATATATAGTATATATATATGTATATATTATATATATATATCTAGTAATATATCTAATATATAGATATATATATATATATTATATATATATATATAGGGTTTAAATGAAATCCTATTCTCGAAGTTGGGGGAAGTGGGTTTGAACGTGGGGGGTGAATCAGAATTGTTGGATCCAACCTCTGGGGAATGGGTGGGGACAATTGTAAAAAGTGGTAAAATTAGTACCAGTAAAATTTGAATTTAAATTTGCACACAAAGTTAATTCTTTGGCGAATTTACTTACATTGCTCAAATGTTTAAAATGATCTCAAAATCTGAGAAGAAAACAAAAAACTAATAGAGGATATTTCTATCTAACCATACAAATAGATGATTTGTGGCGGGTCATTTCATGTAGCTTGGGGGATAAGTATTGGGGGCCATCCTGGCAAAGTCCCCAAACTAGTACAAATCTTGTGCAGTCCTCAACTCAGCGTACAAAAGTTCTTGGCTCAGGAAAGGTGGAATTACCGAAAAGTCTCTGAGGGGAAAAAGGGATCTATAAATCCAATCAAGATAATCTTGGCAGTGGAATTAAGATTTTAATAAATAACTAGCGGGAGGCCCCGAAATGTAAGGTCACTGACACAGAAGCGATCACCGATACTAAAACGTGCTACACCACTTAAAACTCCCGTAGTAGATTACCCGAGTCACAACAATGCTTCTTACACTTTTAATAAATTAAGTCCTTTATTTTCCGCATATCCTGTAGCTCATGTTAGTTACCATTTTCTAAGGAAACGTCAATATTTCAATCCGTACCACGTTCCGTACTTTTTTAAATCATCTCTCAAAACTACTTGTGTCCTAACCCGTAGTTTTTGTCATAACACACCAGACCAAAGCGAAATAACATGACGTGTTATTTCTCATTTTAACCCTGTAGTCGCAGTTCTCAGTTTTCTAAATTAATTTTAAAAACTTTATTATTTATTCTATTTAACTTTTTAGTGGTTTATCTTTATTATCCTCCAAAGTACGCCTCATGTGCTAACCCGTAAAGTTTCTGTTATAGAAAGCCTTTTTTCCACAACTCCTCAACTCAGAGTTTCCCCGTCCAACCTGCGTTATGGCCCTCCCTCTTGCCTTCCTCCTAATTCCATTTTTCTTTCTTTTTCCTCTGTATCCCGCAACATTTCCCCCTCTACAAATTATAAGTTTTCTTTCTCATTATTACCTCCCCCAACCATCTCTCCCTCTCGCTTTCTGTATGACCAGCTCTCCCTCTCACTCTTCCTAATATGCTCACCATTCCTTCCCCCCCCTCTTACAAAGGAACTTTCTCTCTCTTCACCCTCTCCCAAAGACCGTTACATTTTTACCTCTTTCTCTGCTTCTCGCTTTCCTTGTCTTTTATTTCCTTCTCTACTTTTGCCCGGTTTGTTTTTGTTTTACTTTTCTATCCTTTTTCTTTTCTCCTCCCTCATGCATCTGGCTCCCTCCCCCTCTCTTTCCTTCTCTCATACGCTGACTCGTCCATTTTCTTCTCTTGTTTGTCTCCCCTTCTCTCTCTTTCTGTATGACCATCTCATCTCTTCTCCCCTCTCTTCTATATCCTCAACATTTCCCCTCTAGAAATTACGTTTTTCTCTTCATTCCGTGTTACTCCCTCCGGACCCCATATCCATTCCCCTTTACCCACTCCTGTCTCCCTCCCTCTCTCCCCTCTATCTCCTCCCTCTCTCCCCTCTATCTCCCCCTATCTCTCTCCCTCCCCCTCTCACTCTTCCTCAGTCGGCCTCTCTTACCGTTCTCTTCCAGTGGTGTACCAACGGATCGTAGCACAGGCAGTACAGAGACGATCATAAACGCGAATCTTGCGAGCGCCGTGACATCCACGACGATGCGTTTACGCCCAGTTCACACCACGGTCATGTGCGACCACCAGGAGTCCCTATTGCAATAATACTGTCGTCTGGCCAAATCAGCAAGTGTTAATAAACTTGCGGCACGGCCGCTGTGGAAAGTGCAGGTTTGATTGGGCGAAGGGACTTGCCGGTGCTACGCTGGAAAAAGGGAGGAAACGCAATAAATTCCCAATCCGATGGCGCTCCCCCATGGGGGGCAAAGTTGCGTTTTAATAATATAGATCTCTCCCCCTCTTTTCACACATTCCATCCGCCTCCTCTACAACCATTTTGCTTTCTTCCAGTGGCGTACCAGCGGGGATGCGTAGCACAGCCGATAAAAATGCATTTTGCCTATTGTACACTGTCCGTCAATGGAAATTGCCAAATTCCAGCTGAAGGGACCAAACTGGTTACACGGGTTCTACGAATCTCTCTGAGTTTTGACCCCCACCACCATCCCACGCACTTGGTAAAACCGAGTCTTAGACAAAAGACTATTTAATGTTGTGCCTCTTATTTTTAAAAGCAAAATTTCGAAGAAGAGATGATCATCATTCATAAAAATTAAGTCCTGATGTGGAATGTCCTGATGTGGATTATATGGTGTGGCGATGATATTTCACCTCATTAATATCAACTGCAGCAATATTATTTCCAACAGCAATACTTCGAAGAAGGTTTGATCATCAATCAATTCAAGTCCTGCGATATTTTATTTCCTGTTCACAGGCATATAATCACCTTATGAATTGAGTTTTTAACTGCAGCAATATATTATTCTTCTTCAAGAAGAAAATTATTAGCACTTCATAAACAAGGGGGTTTCTAGGAACCCGCAGATTGAACAGTCTTCAGTCTATATCACAAGATATTTTTGCTTGTATTTTCCTAAATATATACATCATTTTAGCTACCACATGACCTTTGAGATTTGACTATTAGTCCCAAACCGCTACCATGTGTAAGGCCTCACTCATGGGTACCCTCCTGAAAATTGAAAATACCCGTAAATGTCGGTAATACGGAACACGTCAAAACACTCTCAAGGAAATTAACTGTCAGTAACATCGATTCATAGTCCGCATGACTATCAACAACTCAATCTGACGAAATTAAGTCTATTAAAACGCCCGTCGGTAAAATACGAAGATTTTCCCAATCGGTTCGAGACGTAAAGCTATAATTATTTGTGGGAAATAAACCATTTTTCTTAAAATCTGTATTTGGAACAGTGGCGTCTATGGCCACTGTCTATTCAAAATCACTCTCCTGTGACAAGATGTTCAATAGACAGGCGTTTCCGCAACTTCGCTACTGACCATACAGGGACGTGCAGCAAATACGGATTCTTATTTTTAGCCTTCTGGTATACGAATGACCCTTTTTATGCCAATTTTGGTATAGTAATGGGTCGCTTTTTCAATTTTTGAAATCTTTGGCGAATTAGTCAAATTCTTCAATCTGAAGCCCAAATTTC
This sequence comes from Ophioderma brevispina, assembly GCA_023653785.1. NCBI lineage: Eukaryota > Metazoa > Echinodermata > Ophiuroidea > Amphilepidida > Ophiodermatidae > Ophioderma > Ophioderma brevispina. The sequence continues at coordinate 5,377 of JAMKCH010025754.1, forward strand.
AAAATTTTCTAAAAAGTTCGAAACTTTGAGAAAAAATTGCACATTTGTATTAAATTTGGTCCAAAACCTCCATCTCTGGTATAATAGCTATTGCCCCTCTTTTCGAGTAGAGATATGGTCTTACTTCCAGACACTCGAAGGCACGTTCCCTGCCCAACCAACCAAGTGATCTTCAATCTGAAAAATATTTACTCATAAAAATTAAAACACTTAAAAAAAATCTTTTATTTTATTAATCATGGCCAACAAAAATACTTGTGAAGTCATAAAAGAATTGGACAGTGATGGATTATTTTATCAAGAAAAACTAATTGTAGCTTGATAAAAAGTTTTAAACATATTCGAAACACCTGGTCTTTCCGCGCATTAAAAAAAAGAACCACCGAAATTCATCATTCCTAACCATTATTATGGCCTATTCTACCGAAAGACCCATTATACCACCGGTCCACGGAATGCGGAATGCTTGAATATGTGTGAGTACCTCGGTAAATGACCAGTGGCGGATTTAAGGAAAAGGGCCCTGTCAGCAGCTAAGCAATAAAAAGCAACGCACTATCACACTTTTTTGGGGGGGGGGGCTGTCATCAGCTGCTGAACACTGCTGACGCTTAAAAATCCGAAATGACTGGGTCATTGAATGTAGAATGATATTTAAAACCGTGAGTTCAAATACAGGATTAAGCATGGTCTACCAAATCAATGAATAAAATAACCAAATCTGAAATATTTTCAAACTAACTGGGCATCTTGGTGGAAAGGTAATGACTTGGTTTGAAAGTTATCTGCGAAAATAGACAACAATAATGTTTGCTTTAACTCATGTCAGTCATACTATAAAGAAACTATTGGATTGCCTCAGGGCTCAATATTAGGTCCTCTTTTATTTTGCTTATACGTTATTGATATTGTAAATGTCTCTACTATACTTAAAATTTGTTCTTGTTTTGCAGTACGACACACTATTACATACTCACCACAAAATATTCAATATAATTTGAGATCTTATAATGAAGACCTGGGGCAAAGTTTAGTATTGGTTTTTCAAAAATCTAAAAGCTGTCAGTCATAGCTACCAAGACAAATTGCATGGTGTTGGGTACTTACCAAAGACAATTGATTAATAAATAGTTTTGATAAAAACACTTCTTGGATAACACCAAACAAGAACTAAACGAGTAAGTAAGTGAAACAAAATTTCTTGGAGTTATGATAATGAGAATCTTACATGGAAAATTCATATAGATGTATCACAAATTTTCTAAGAGGATTGGTTATATTGGACCAACTAAACATTTCTTCCGGACGAATACTCCGTTCTTTGTATTGTAACAATTAGTACTCCATATGTCAATTACGGTATTCTTGCATGGGCAACTGCTAATAGATGTTACCTTGAGAATATTTAAATTTAACAAAAAAGAGCATGCGAATAATCTCAAACAGTAATACAGAAGTCATTCAGCTCCTCTTTTTAAAAAAGTACATATGCCTTAACGTTTACATATTAAAATTAGAAGTATGTAACTTTATGTGTAAAAAACCCTTACTGGTCCAACCTCCACTTGTCAACTCCCTGAGTCATTTAATTGCTATTTCAAAAAGCAGATCACTTTACGTACCTATTGTATTAGGAATATATACTGAGTGCAAATTATGTTATTAACAAGAACCAAAACTAAATTTGCCCAAAAAAAATCTATAAAAATTCAGGTCCATCCCAGTGGAATATATTACCGAAAGCGTGAAACAATCAAGATCGGTTAAGCATTTCAGATCACAAATTAAAGAAAATTTTTGCTTCATCTATTTTAATGTTATTGTAAACTTATACTGAAATTGCTTTTTGATAATTGTTTGTATCAACAAAATAACCTTGTAAAAGCTCGACAATCGATGCAGGTACTTGTGTCGCTTTAAAAATATTTTTTTTTGTTCTGTGTAATTGTGTATTTTTTGTTTGTATGTGTTTTAGTGGACTTTATGTAAACCGTGATTAAGTGATGTTCATTTCGGGCCAGTAGGCCTTTCGAACATCCCCTTCATTTAATTTTGTACCAACATATTTTTTAAATGTCATTTTTACATGAATGTAATAAAGATATGATGATGATGAGGATGATATTAGGTATCATGCCTCTCCATATTGAGATGTACAACAAACTTTTATTTTGAAACTTACTTGCAGACCCATGTTCCAGTTTAAGTTCAGATAACAGTTTTGCCCTTGCAGTTCCCTCAGCGAACCGTACACCTTTGCAAACATGTTAATCATTGGTCAGGAAATTCCATGACTATGAAACCATCAGGAACCGACAACGTGAAGCAGGAAGACGAAGACTGCCAGGTAAATATAGAGTTTTAACATTTCATGACCAATAATTCCCAGGTACTCGCACATACTCAAGCATCAGCATTCCGTGGACAGCTGGATAAATGGGTTCTTTCGGCCACAACAGCACAACGATGTGTTAGGAATGATGAACTCGGTGGTTCTTGAGCGGAATACATGCTTGTTTCGATATCAAACTTTTTTATCAAGCTCAATTTGTTTTTTGATAAAAAATAATCAATCACGGTCCTATTCTTTTTAACTCACACTGAATACTAATATAGACCGTATTCAATATTACGTCAGCCACCAGACATGTTGGTGGACAAGATGCATACATTCCAGGACTACAATACATTAAGCTGTCAATCGATCCATGTTTAGCGATTGCACAGGGATCATTGACAGGTGAATGCATTGTAGTACTGGAATGCGTCTATCTTGTCCACCAACATGGCTAGCTATAGGGGCCTTTCACGGAAGGTAAATTATGTTGAATGGTGTTTCGTTTGCCTTCCATATTATGCAAGCATGCGAAAAACACAATACATGCACCTGGTTCACCTGCACATTTTGAGATATTTTTGCAAGTGATTCTTTTGTATTCTCTGCACGCTTGGGTTCTTCTGGAGTACAGATCTGGGCAATTTAACCTATCGACCTCCCATTTAAGTGCCCTATTGTGCTGAATTGCGGAAGGGCGCACACCACCAAATCCTCTCATTAAAATGGCTTAATTATAAGTTGGTTTTTCGACCCCACGTGGAATAATATTTGATGTTTTGAAAAAAAATCCATACGAAATAAAGATGGAAATTTGTGACATGTTTCAGTAAAACCTCTTTGAATAAATTCCACTTACTGGTGTTGACACTGTCACGTCAGTGCTACAACAGTGTTTTTCATGTCCGTTTTAGTGTCCCCTGCCTTAAGGCAGGAAGACACATACGGATCACTTTGTCCACTGTTGTTGATGTCTGTTGTTGATGTCTGTCGTTGATGTCTGTCGTGAAAAAGGGTTCACATTTGCTTGTAATATCCACATGCTTCGATGGATTTAAACCAAACTTGGGTCACAGGTGCAACATGACATCCCCCATTTGTTGATGAGGTCAAAGGCCACAAACCAAGGTCAAAGGTCATGTGAGGTCAAGTTGTAAGATGGGCTGAAAATGTAAAATTGACCTCATTTGAAAAGTTGGAGTTCATTTAAAAACCAAACTTGAGTCATAGGTGCAACATGGGGTCCCTCATTTGTTAATGAGGTCAAAGGTCACATACCAAGGTCAAAGGTCATGTGAGGTCAACTTGTAAGATGGGCTGAAAATGTAAAATTGACTTCATTTTGAAAAGTTGAAGTTCAATTGGAACCAAACTTGGTTTATGGAGCTTACATGCAGACTTTCAATTGTTAATGAGGTCAAATCAAAGGTCACATCAAGGTCAATGGTCTTGTGAAGCCATTTCACAAACCGCGACGGCAGGCGACATGTGCGGTCCGAGGACCGATGTATTTTTTAGTCTACTTGTTGAAAGCTTATTCTATTCATTATTTTGCACCGACAAGCATTTCTGTGACACTGAAGCACAACACTAAATCACTCCACGTTTTGTGTAATGGTGGGTAAAAACATAAGGTCGACTGTAAGCAAATTGGTGCGGCATGGTACGAAGATATCGTTGATTGTTAAATGTACTCTGAACTGATTTGGTAGCTATGATCAATACTTGGAATTCGGAAAATAAAGAAATTTTGAATATGACAAGAACTTAGGCCTTCGGAAGTTCCCCGTGCTCGGATACCGCATGTTTTACATGTGAATTGAAAAAGTGGTGCGCTTTCTCATTCAAATTGCCTTGCGGAAGTTCCAGAATTTTGCGATTTTTTTAAAGACACTGTCATTTAACCGTTTTACAGTAAACTCTAACAAAACCGTACAATTTTATTATAGCGGCAGTTTGGAGCACTTTGGCATTTCTGTGTCTATATTTCTTTGGAGTATACGGCAAGTTAGCCAGCCTTTTTTTAAAGGTGCAGCAAGAAATTTCACATCTCAGGTGTCACTACAAAATTGAAAGTACTGATTTTTTTTTTCCATGAGTAAAGCTTTCCATCAAAAGTATCACCAACTGAAAGGATTAAGCTAAGATTTTTTCTTTGGTACAAATGTGAAATCTATAATTTCGTATAGAGCAAATACCCCCTTTTCTCTCTTTAAAAAGACAGGTATGTAGCCAAATACAAGGTTAAGAAATCTATTGAGTGTCCTAAGCCTACAGGAAATTACTATTATACACATATTTGGGGGTGCCTCAAAATCTCTCGTTACCCTTTAAGTAACCATGAGAACTATAAATCATTTCTCGCGCTCCTGGATTCTGGAGAATAACATCTAGAATCTAGGCCTATTTGAAAACTCATTTTGGCATCAATTACGTCATTGTGTAGTTAAGAATCCTCCTGGTACAGTTTGAAGTCATTTGTGTTATAAATTTTCACCACATGTGCAATAACTTTGGGCATGTGTGTAGTTTGAGAACATTGCTTTTCAAAGTCGGAATTTTTTAAGATTGTCAGAATTCACCATTGACTTCACAAGCAAAAATCGCACATAGCGATGAAATCACGCTGTGTGTATCAGGTACCGTTTCGGCACGGCGGGCACGTTTCCACTTCCGCGATGATGCACTTCATACACTCTGAACACAAGTCAAACTATCTGTAAAATATGACTTCATAGATTCTTGTCAATTAAAACTAGAGTGTGACGGATTTTTGGTCAAATTGAAGAATTTAAAAAAGTACGGTTAACAAAAACGGAATTACGTTATGACTTTATTCCGATGAAATACCTTATTTAATTGTGGTATCAGTCACACCAGTTTTGATATTTGACAAAGATATTTTTGACTTGAAAATCTAGTTCATCATTGTCGCCTAAATTTTACCGAGAGAAGTCATATTTTACTCGGTTATCTATTGAATTTTACTAATCATTTTACGAGTTTACGAGTCTAGCACACCAATGTCCTGTTCAAATCGCCCTCTACACCAGGCTATTTTTTTGTATAAAACGATTAACCAGCGTTTTTTTTTATTTTCCATAGCGAACCCCTAAGGACATTGATTTTAGTATCATGGATAGCATGGGCCTCTTTTGATAGCAAATAAGTACCAACATTCGCAGCATCTTGGCGTCTATGACGCATAATGCACGGGCGTCTCGCAAAATTTGAAACAGTTTCTGTTCAATTTGAATTTTGGATAGAATCACACGAGCGATCAATTTTTACTGGATGTTTTGGCCAAGAAAGAAAACCACAAATTTTACTTAAAAAATGAAATTTCCAATTCAAAGTTTTAAAAAATTGAAAACTTTTACTGATATAGTAAATTTTTATGTGTACCAATTTACAAGTATAGTATATGAGGCTACCTATAGAGACCGTAATTCAATAGCCAGCCATGTTTGGTGGACAAGATAACCGCATCCAGTACTACAATACATTCACCTGTCAGGCTGTCAATGATCCCTGTGCATCGCTAACATGGATCGATTGACGTTTAAATTTATTGTAAGTCCTGGAATGTATGCATCTTTGTCCACCCCATATCTGGTGCCTGACGTCATATTGAATACGTCTATAACCCTCCCCGTATGGTCGCGGACCATTGGTCCATGAAACAAATGATCCCGGACTGGAGGCTAATTTCGGGCCAAAATAGAAGCGTATGGTAGTAGGTCAAAATTTTCGCAAAGATTTAAAAACGATTTCCTAAATCATTTTTTGCGTCCACATCGGGCATTTTTTTTTTTTTCAACGGGGAGAAAAACTCGAGGGTGATTACAAACCCCCATTACGCGAGATTAAATGTTTGCTATCAGCTGGCGCTTGATTTTTATGTGCCCGTTCCCCTTTGCCTACTGCGTCGATGATATTAGTGATGTTGGAGTTAAATAAGCCTCTTGCGAAAAATAAAATCCAAGATGGCGTCCCAAAATGGCGCCCTTTTTTACCTAAGAAGGCATTTTTGAATGTCATAACTTTCGATTACAATCTTCAAAATAGTGCCTTTACGTCATTTAAAAGCCAAAAAATGTCTATACAGACGATACACAATTGGTATAGTTTGGATGTTAAGGGTAGAAAATTAGTTAAACAAGTGTTTTTTTAAAAAAAGTAAAATTTTTTTGAAAAAGGATTTTTTTATTTATATTTTCCTTTAATAGGGTCAAACCATTATACCAATGCAGTTGAGTATTTTCCACAAATTTTGACCCCCTGATATCATAGGCAGATGGCATAAAAATACCAGGAGTATCGATATACCAAAGCAAGTTATTACGTAAAAAAGTTCATAAAGCAGAGTTATTTGAGATTTAAGTTGTTTAGTGGGACTCAAAAACCTTATACAGAATGTAGAGTCCTTTCAAAAAAGCTAGAGATTGAAAGTGATATTCATGACATTGTTGCAGTGGTGAATGAATATAGAATGAAATAATAAATGAATTAATAGCGGAATGAATGAAGAATGGAATGATGACTGAAGGGAGTGAATGAAGGAATGAATGATGTTTGGATTTCATAATATTATTTTTTTCTTAGCTACTGTCTTCTTATAACACACATGAAAGAGAAACAAACATCAAAAATACATACAGACATATTAATGACATCCCAGTGAAAGATTTGAAAGATGTGTTTAGGTCACATTAAAAAATCTACAGGTACTACATACACATAGGGGGGTTAAGATAAACCTGCCAAATAGAAAATATATCCCTCAAAACAATCTAAGCAAGCAGAGAACACTTAAAAACACCTTACGAAAATCTAAAATCTCAAGGCAAACCAGAAATGTTGTATAGTGTTCTGCATGCTTGGAGATGTGGGATTGCCCGGGGGGGGGGGGGGTATCCCATAAAGCCAAGAAAAAACAATCCCAAAATGGCCGACGATATCCCATATAGTACGACCTTCCTCGGCTCAGTGCGCCAAGCCCTACAATTATTGCACCAAATGCGTAAAAGCGATCCTGACCCTAATTAAAAGACTCCTATTTATGATAATGGACTGGAAGTTTATTTATTTTTGGAAGCAATTATTCACTTCCAGTTTGATTATTTAAACTAGATTTTAAGAAAAATAAGGAGTGGCATTTTTGCAATTTAATTTTTAATTTTTTAGTTTTTTTCATATTATATGTAATATACTTGATACATAATTTTAAAAAAACCAAAAAAAAAAGATATTTCCATACTGAACTAGTCCCATTGAGTTTTTTTTCTCTCATCCACGACAATACACCGTATCCAAAGGATTTGACGATCCTACAAAGAAAAAATAAGTGTCGGAAGAGCTCAAGATCATTGCCAACAAAGTTAGTATTATCGAGTATACTAGCTAATAGGCCAATTTTAAACAAAAATATTCTCAAAAGATAAAAACAATTTCTTCTTGAGAAATTTTGAATTGAAAGTCGTAGTTGTGAGTCTATGCGCATATATACAAGGAAGTAAAAAACGTGACCCTGAGGCTCCGCCATATTTGGAATTAAAGAAAATAGATATAACATTGTGGTATCTCTGAAAGCTTAGTTCATTTTCTTTAAATTTTGCTGCAAAGATCATTGCACATGCGGTTAGGCATGAGACAAGCTACAGTCGTTGGATAAAGTAGCCGGTTTTGCGCTCTGTCCACGGATCAACATTAAAATGTATCCTAAAAAAGGAAAATCATTGCCAGAAGAAAGAAAGAAATTTCTGACTGCAGAAAAAATGTGATGCATTTTAATCCCAAAATAGGTCACCATTACAGTCGAGCCCTCTTAAGCGTTTCTACTTCCGCATATCATTTCAATATTTGAAAAATAAAAGTAACTTGATAACGTAATCAGTATCAGTTTCGGAGGAGTGAAAGAATTCATCCATATTGAAGGAAGGGGAACAGACATCGGGACAAATTTTGCGGTTTAGGCGTATTTCTATTTTTGAGACCAAAAAAAAATATGCCAATCTATAAAAAAAGTGTTGCAAATATAAACATGATACCATTTTTATCACTGCTTACACCTTAGATACCACGGATTTGAAAAAAACATGGACATGACCATTATCATTTTGGTAGTTATTTTGCTTAAGATGGCCGCCGTGCATTCAAATGGGTATCCATGGATATAGGGGGAAAATGCCTGACTACTTAATTCAAAAGAATGTAGCTCGGCCTTATATGCCAGAAATTAAAGAATGAAACAGGCATTTCGGATGATACCAACATTATGTTTGATATTTGTTATTAAAATCAAAAATAGCGGAACAATCAGGGTCCATTTGTTTTACTACCCTGTATAAGCCCGCTGTAAAGATGTTGCCCAATTTTGAAAAAACAAAATTTGTCCTTTAAATTAATCTTCCCATTCCTCAATAATTCTCTTTGATGAGGGCTGGTGGGTCGGTGGGTACATCAAGAAGCTAGAAGCTTTTTTTAAGCAATTATTTATTGCTACTCCCCAATATAGTCAAAAACCCTTGGTCGATACGGAAAACAATCCAGGGGTGTCGCCTGAAATGTAATTTAATGTATCTTCCATTCTCTAGAATGCAGAAGGTTGGTATACTGGAGCAGTTTATATTTGCTAAGGAAAAGAATTATCTTGCAGCTTTTTAAACATTCAAAATTCAAAATATCGACATGCTTTATATACACAATACCGATGTAAGGCCAGTGTTTAGAAGAACACCTTATTAAAGAATATCCTAGGTTCTGAAAATTTAATACCATCAACAATCAATTTCGAATAACCTTTTGCTCAGAGGTTTTGTTTTCTAAATTAAGAAAATACTACTACTCTTTTCCCCCGGCGTTCAACCCACTGAGCTTTGGCACGTATAAAAAAAACCATGCACGCCATTTTTTTAACTACTTCTCGAGAACTTCTTTAGCTTTTTTCTTTCAGCTTCTTATGCAGTTTATTCATCATCCTTACCAGTTTCCTTAATCCTGTTCAGTGATCTTCTTCCCTTGGTGGGGGATCCAAATGAATGAAACTGGCACTCCATTTAATTGAACCATGTCCAGGTAAATTGGCCCATTTCCAGGGCACTCCTGAACTGTATTTACCAATAAATTCTTATCGGAGAGCATACTATAATTACTATCCTTTTAAGAGGACTGTATTTAACTTCCAAAAGTCTGGGCCGCGTGAAGCTGTGTGGACTAATTTGTTCTAATATTCTAAGGCTGGTACAGTTTACTAGCACTTTCTCGGTATACTACGCGTTAGACTGTGTATTGTGCGTGTGGGTAATATGTGTCGGTCAGAAAAGTGACTTTGACATGCGGAAAAAATTACCCTATTTTTGTGTTTCTAGAAATCTAAGAAGATTCTTAATATACTGATTTTATGAGTATGTCCTGGTTAGGAATAAACAAGTAAAAGGAAAAACAATGCTAATTGCAAGCGGCAACAACACTTGCTAAAATCACAAGATTGGCTCTTCGTTTATTATTTATCCAACAACAGGGAGTCTTAAAAACAGGCCACTGTGTTAAATGAAAAAAGAAATAGGTGAATTAGTGTATCAGTGTGCAATGTTTACCATAGCCTCTCGAAAAGGGTTGTGGCAACCGCTAAGACAAAAACACTTTGTCTAAGTTGGACAATGATTCCGGCAGCCAAAATATATTAACATAACACCTCCCTTTGGGTTAGAAATAGGCTGTCAGCCTTCATGTATGGCTTTGGGAATCAGAAAGAATTTGCTAATTATTCGCGACAAACGTGTTAAATCATGCCGGCATTGAAGGTTTCTATAGTTATGATGTCAGGGAGAGCTTGTTTTACCAAATTTTCCAACAGATTGGTTTCATTAGTAAATGGTAAAATAAAGTGGTTGCAACCATATTCCTTTCAGAGGTTGCTACAAAATACCTCAGGATATCATTCGCCTTAAAGTAAGAACTTTATATAACACTGTGAATTACATGCTTTTAGATTTTGCTTGACAGGAGGGAGATTTTTTTAGGATAAGAATTTGGTACCAAATGCACCAGGATCGATGGTAGACCACCGATCAATAACGTCCGAAGGGTTTATTGGACAAACAAGTACAAAGAAAACAGCAAACTTGTTTTTGAACTTGCCTGACTATCGAAGTTGTCCCTATGAAACACAGTTGCTGTTTGGACTTTCTGTCGGAACGACAGTAAAGTACTAATCATCATATTATTACATAAAGAGGGTATTCGGCTTATTCATTCAGGTGTGATCTCAACATGCGAAAGCATTCCAAAATATGCAAAAACAAAACCGGGCTTCGAAAAAATTGGGGGCGCTTTTTTCTGAAATCTCCTCATGTCTCTTTAAAAATGGTTTGAAAGGGCTTAGTGCTAAAATTCTTTGATCGACCTTCATGTATCAGACATAAATAAAGCATGCATTGTATTTTAAAATGACACCTACATGGTAAACATGTTCAGTTAAAATAAACAGCTGTGATCCCCACAAACAGTTAAAAACGACGCGTTTTTACAGTTATTTGCCGGGGTTTCGAGTCCCTTTGTACGTATTTGCACGTTTCGAGTCCGGGTGACAGTCAAAACGACAGTTTTTAAAGCACATTTTACAGTGCACAATGTTGTAATTCCAGTGAGGGATTTGCTCATGAGTTCCGCATGAATCAAAAAATTATGATCACTTTAGTAAAACATTTGCGCAGTAAACCAACTTCTCCGTGTAACTGATTGATGACCTCGGTACAGAATAACTCCGTTTTGATTAATGTACATAACGTAATTTGATATGACTGGACACGTGTTGATTAGGTCAAATTTGTAGAAAAAATTGGCTTAATGATTACTTAGGTCCTTGGCCATATCAAATGAAACATTAGATACGAATATTCATTTTTTGGTTAAAAATGCAAACAATGTGATGTTTCTCAACTTTGTAACCGTAAATAATCTCAAAATCACAAATTTTTATATAAGCGTGGAGATAATTTAATCTCTTTAAGATGACATATAAATGCGTTCCAGTGAAGATGTGCAATCAAAAGTACGGCTAAAACTGTTCGTAGTCAATCGGACGGACCATGTGTGACGACACTCTTGGATTTCGTTTTTTCGCCATCGTTGAATAAATAATCCACATCAGTTTTCTGATGCCTCAAGATGGTCCCCATACTTGAATCTAGTCACCAAATTTTTTAGAGCAGCACGGGAAACATATTTCCTTTCAAGATCCGTGGGTCCATAACTATATGGTATATTTAATTTAGTGGTAATTTCCGATATCGAAAATTAGTAGTTTTTGAAATTTGACTATTTTCGATATCGAATTTTGGTAGATTTTGTATATTACTAATATTCGATATCAAAAAGTAATAGTATTTGGTAACCCTCAATGTAGGTAGTTTTTCCTGTTAAAAAACGACCGTTGCACGTAGTGTTATAGGGTAGGGGCTCCCGATACTATTCTGCTGTAGATTCGATCGTACGCGTACGTAGGAGTGAAAACCCCACAATCATTTTCCTATTTTAACTGTAGGCGCACTAAATACGCGGCGCGTACCTTTGATGCATCTTATGTGTTCTGGCCTTTTCTTGTGCACCTATCATGGAATGTCTGGGATAGGCTGGCGTATTTTTGTCGCGGGATTGTGGCTTCTGAAACTTGCTGGTTGCCCGGGTTACATTTGTTTTGTACGTATTACAATGTATTACCACTATAGGCCGAAACTCTCTGCCAATTCCGTTACTTCGTCAAAACTCTGCCAGCATCCGCCAGCGTGACCATGACAACGCACAGGGAATTTACTTGTATTAATCCATTTAAACGTGTATTTCAAGGGAGGACTTATTTGGTGGTGGTGTGCGCACCTCTCTAACCAGTCTTCCAACTGTGTCTTCTTGTGAACAGGAATAAAAAAATCATTTTCATGTTCATTCATTTAATCGTCGGTTGCTTTCAATAAACCCACAAAAACATGCTTAAAAAATAAATTAAAAATTACGACCAAAAAGATTAATTGGAATATTACCCTGAAGTTAATTTGACCAAATATCTGTATAATGAAGAATCCATAGAGAAAATACTGAGTCCAAGTGACAAAAAATAATATGTTTGAAGTCGGCTTACCCTTTTCGGTGTGTGCGAATAAGTAATGTTGAGCCACTGGTACAGTGTTGGAGGATAAAAAGTGTGGTGATTTGGATTTTACTTTCCATGAACAAAACAACAACTCAATTTGACACAACTTTTAATTGGTCAAGTACATATGTAGTCTCTTGACCAGGACATGGATTTCAGTCTTCATGTACAAAAAAGATCAGATTCATGAAGATTGACACTACATTGCAAAACAATGGGCACAGCTTTACCAGGGGTTCGTTGTTTTTGTATTTGAGTCCATCCATAATGCACGGTTTTGGGAAAATTGCACTTCAATAAGGTCATGTGATCCCACAAAAAAATCCTATTTTTGACACACGAAAACCCTTGACTTGTACACTCATTTAGCCATCAAGGTACTAGGGAACACCCAAGTACACTGCAAAAACAGGGCTTAGAAATTAAACCACTTTTTTCTAAACACTATTTTGCACACGGTTCTTAAAACATGTTGAAATGTCGTTTGAATATTAAACACCTATATATAACATGTTTAAAATCTAAACATGTTAGGATTTGACATATGGGTTGTTTATACATTTGACCGACAAGTGTTTGGAATAATTAAACATGTCAAATCAAAAACACTATTGCACCAGGTTTCTAAACACTGTTTTTGCAGGTACTTGAGGATTTTTGCATGATCGTGAAATGTCTTGCAGTTCTTGGAACACTTTTATCGTAAGTACCGCTGACATGTGTTTAGTACAGCTAGTACAGTATAGGCACCATGCAATGATTGCGGGATTGATTCAAAAATACCCTCTGAGCTTTACTCAGTATTGGTTCAAATTTATACCAACCAGTTACAAATTATTTAGCCAAATGTAAATATTTTGTCCAACTCGTACTGATTTTGGGAGTTGCATTTGTAGTCGGGACAAATAGTGCCCAATAATTCAACTATTGATATTTGACCGAACGTTGGGTAAAATTTGACCAACAAAAAATTGTAGTGTCCTCAATCGAGGTAATAATAACAAAAATATTCAAGCATGTTTGTGAAAAATTTGGGATGAAGTGTAACAAAAGATTATTTCAAATATATATTGATTTTAAACTCAGGTCAACACATGGCAGAATTTTTCACAGCCTTTACAATTACTACTTCAAGGATATTCTAAAAATAATTCTCCATGATGTTTTTCAAGCCTACTGCCTTCGTTCGGCATCTCATTACAATTACATTTTCACATTAACGATATTTTCATGATTACATCCACCCAAATTGTAGGTAGAAGTGTAGATATCCTACATTGACAAACCCTGAACAAGGCACCGTTTGTTTGAATATTGTTCATCCCTAGTATCTACAGTTACGTGAAACAGTGGCGAATCTTCTTACCTTCGCGAAGGCCATAAACATAGTGCAGATGTAGAGAACGGCACAGTGATTGAAAATTATTTTCTTGTACTTATTAAAAATAAACAAGGCGAATTCGTATTTACGCGAATTGTCGGTAAAATATTC
>JAMKCH010025755.1:0-65989 GCA_023653785.1 Ophioderma brevispina
GTGAGTTTCCACAAGACAGATAATATCAAGTCACATGATTTTATACAGTTTTCACGAAAAGTACAGTTTCCATGCACCCAACCTTCAATGTTCCAACAACCAATTTTAAGCTCATGGCAACCAAGGGAACCAGCGTTATCCTAGGTCGATGATCCTGTATATCGTTCGTGTTACTATCTTCTTGATATAACTTGTTATCTATGTACAGTTTACCACGTCGGAATTTTGGCTTTTTGCCATCCTTAAAAGCTTGATCTGCTACAGATTTCAATCGTTGACGCTCTTTTCTATCAGATTCTATTTCATCGGTTTTTATATAATAGGGCTCTTCCTTCAGAGCAACACGAGCACGTTTTAAAATATCGTCCTTATCTCGTAAGGACAAAACCTTAAAAATAATTGGTCGGTGTCTTTTATCATCCTTAATTCGACGACCAGTGCGATGGGCTGCTTCCACACCAACAGTTAGACCAAGTTTATCTCTGAGTACACTATTAATAATTTCCTCAGGATTCTCAGGATTAGTTTCTGGGCCATAATTACACAGCAATAAGTTATGTCTACGCGAATGACGCTCCAAATTGTCTCTCGATTCCTTTAAGAACTTCATATACCAAACTTCGAGATAATACCCCAAACTTGGAAATATTATCTTGAAACTTTGAGAAAATACCTCAAACTTTGATATATGTTAAAACATCGAGATGGACCGGGAGATACCAGGAATTTAATCCTGATTTTTTACCAGGTGTCTTGTTATGATATTTGTATAGGACATACCTTGGGCCATCTGAAAAACAAAGTCTTAAGTGTCGCGAGCGGTGGAGCGTGACGTCAGAGGTCAATGACCTCTAAATTTGCATGTTCTTCACCAACATAGCTATTCTTAGTGCTACTGATCACATATAAAGAGTAAACATAACAAATTGGGTATCAATTTAAAGATAATACAATTATCTATTCGATGATATAAAATTTGCGCTATTAAATTGAAGCAGTAGCTAGTTATAGGCCAAAAAGTGATGATTTGTTCAACTTTTTTGCTATTTTTTGCCTTTCTGACTGAATATAAATGAAAATTTGTCTATGAAGCTATCAATATTTTTCCTTCATATTTTCCCAAAATTTGACCCAATATATATGCTACCTACACCTGAGAAGAAAAGTGTTTCCCATCTATAGTTTTTGCGTAATGATATTTTTAGTTGACCAACTCAATTTCCGTATTTTAACAAATTTTGCTACTTTTAGGCCGTTGCCTCTGACAACAATAATTGATCGTTATATGCACCCTTCGAAAAAAAGTTGTAAATCTGTGTCATTCAGGTACATATGGATTAATGGTTCTTAATTGAATAAAATAGTTCTTCGGGCACCCATCAGAACCATTTTGACCTCGGTAGAACTCTAAAAGGGTCTGAAAATGGTTCTTAAGTTTTGAAGAAAGCTGTATGAAGTACCTCTCTCTCTCTCTCGAAACACCAACAAAATTAACAACACTTTGAAGAACCGGTTATACTGTTCTATAAAGACCAAAATGGCTCCTAAAGGCGTCTGAAGACATGCGGTTTCATTCAAGAACCATTAAGGGCAATCACTTTGGTTTTTTTTTGTTTGGCATATTTGGGGCCCCGACTTCCGAAATTGGGGACTTGGAAACTGATTTTGTCCGCAAAGTAGGCCTTTAGGAAATGAAAGTTTGAGGAAATTTGCAGGTTTTGGAACTAAAATTCAGCTACAATTAAGTTTCAGAGGCAAACATTTTCCCAAAAGGGGACCTTAAGAACTGAATTATGCTTCAACTGGGGGTCTTAGGAACTGCTGGAGGGACGTGACATTAAGGGCCACACAAACTCGTAACACTTCCCTATGTCAGTGCCACCGGGGTAACCCATACAGTCAGCATTATGTACGTTATTATACAGACCGACAGGACTCAGAGGGTGTATCGAGTCAATCCCACAATGCAGCAGTTTTTGGAAATTTCTCCTGAATAGGGCCATGCGATTCCACAAAAATCCTATTTTTAAAACGTAACAACCCTGACCTATACGCTTATTTTAGCTCACAAAGCTAGCGTTTGTACTGACATGTTTTATTACAGTAGAGTACATGCACATTACATTGCATTGTGGGATTGATTCAAAGCACACTCTGGACATCAATGTACTACAGTTAGCCTACTTCATGTTACTTATTAAATATCCATGCATCAGTAACATAGTGCCCAAACTGTAGATTGGATCAGTCTATAATTTACTGGCCAATTTCATCATCGTCACCATCTTCGTCACAAGCTTACTTGAAGATCATCGGTACTTAACTGAACATCTTGAGTGTACGTTGATTCACGGAACCACATAATTGATCATTGCTGGCTGTCGTCTCCCGCCATCTTCCATCCATGTTTCTCCGATTCAAGATCCATATGATTAGCAATTACATTTCTTCACATCATAGTAACATATACTCGCTGAACCTTTTGCATGAATGCTGCTTTACGCTGTGGGATACGGAAGCTTGTTGTGACCATCCGACTTACCATGATACTGAGATAATTATCTTAGAAAGACCTGATACTGCGAAAAGTATCTTAGCAATAAGAATAATAACATAATCACAGATTTCAAGATAACACATCTCAGTAAACAGATTTCAGAGAAACCTTAAATCACAGAATCACAGATTTCCAAAGATAACATCATCTCAGTAATACAGATTCAGAGAAACATTACCACAAATCACCGATTTCAAAGATAACATCTCTCAGTATACAGATTTCAGAGAAACATTAACACAGAATCCACAGATTTCAAAGATAACATCATCTCAGTATAAAGATTCAGAGAACATCATCACGAATCACGATTTAAAGATAACATCATCTCCGTAATACAGATTTCAGAGCACCATCATCACTAAGCATGATTCAAAGATAACATCACTCAGTATACGATTTCAGAGAAACATCACAGAATCAAGGATTTAAAGATAACATCATCTCATTGAGTTGATTTAAATTATACATGAATTGAACTCCCAGTGTTACTTGCGCTCGGAATATTAATGTAAAAGGAGTACCTAATAACAATTCTATTACCTCTGCTCCCATTATTGAAAATGCAGCATTCTGATTGGATCAGTTTCCTGCCCATTATTCTTCAATATGGGCCGCGAATGCATTTTCTCAATTATATCACGCTGTTTCATATAGAATAGAAATAAAGGTTGCATATTATTTATGGGCTCATAAGTATCCTCCGCCGGAAAAAAATAAAATACTGGACTCGGCTGCGCCTCGTCCATAATTTATTTTTTCTGACCTCGGACCCCTTATTCGCCCCATAAAGGATACTGCATCACCCCTTTAATGTCTAAATATAATAGAGGTCAACAATATTGCAGCCATTTCCAAACAAACCAACAAAAAGAGTGAAGTGAAAAACCACAGATTACCCACTTACACCACACAAAAATATAAAATCACGTTTAAGTGATTTAAAAGTTTCTCCCATTTAATTGCTGTAAATAATAGTCAAATTCTTATGTAGATGTTTACTTTTGAAGACTCGTGAGTGATCTTCTTTCTTCAAGCTTTTTATTAGCCCCCAGCTTTTAAGCAAAGGAGGATATTGCGATAGCGTATTCCTTCTGTGGTGTGTGTGCGTGTGTGTGTTCCAGGGGCGGCGCCAGGGTAAAATCATAGGAGGGGCGAAACAATACAAGATTAAAGCCACTATCAGCGATTTTTCCAGAATGTAAACAAATCACGCCCCCTATATTTCATCGAAGTCCATTTTTGCACTGTTCTATTAGAAATTGTTGTAGTAAAGACCCTTGGAAGTGGCTAAGCTTAACATGTTGTATTTGCCAAGAAATGGCGATTTTTATGCATTGGTTACTAATAAAAGTCGGGATCCGACTTTTTTAGGTCTAGAAACAGTCGTAAATGGCATCTTCAAGACCGCTTTAAATGCTTACCTGTCTGTTTGTTACAAAGAACTGTAATATAAGTTGTTGATATGACCTAGCACTAACATTTTTACACCAACATTTTCTTCTTAGGTGTTTGTGGCTTTAAGATGGCTTCCATTTTGGAAAATGGCGTCGTATGCAAATTGCCACCACTTTTAATTTTGTTATCACCGGTTTTCATGAACTCCACATCCCTACGGTCAATTTTAGCTATGATGACAAATGTTATTATTCCGGCCCCGGTACCACTCTCCTAAACTGGTTGGTGCTGCAGCACTATGACCTAGCACTAGCAGTTTAGAGACAAAATGGGCATTTTGAATTCTGAAAAAATGACTGATAGTGGATTTAACTAATATAGATTAAAAAACCCTACTTTTTATGCAATTTATTGCTTAAAACCCCTGTTTTTCCTGCATATTGAAACTCTCAGGCGGCCATCCCCTGGCGCCGCCCTGGTGTGTTCCATTTTGGTTAGGTAAATTGTTTTTGTATCTCCTGCCCAAATGCTTGGGCCAATTGCAGCCAAACTTGATCAGAAGAACCACTGGCCCAAGGTTCATATGTGGTGTACTCTGATTGTGGTGAGAGTTCATGTGGGCCGGTTAAAGGGGCATTCTTTGAAAATCTATCCACTGGTTTTCCTGCCACAAATCAAATGCTATGATCACCAAATTGGGTCAGTAAAAGCACTGACCCAAGGCCCATATGAAGTGTACACAGATTGGGGTCAAATTATATGTGGCTGGATTAAATAGTACGTCAGCCCGGACCAGTTTTGGGTACCAAGGGGTAGGTGGAAGAGTAGAAAAATTTCATTGCTACCACATGTTAGGTACATAATGTGGGGATCCTCGCCTGGGTGGATGTCGAAATGAGCAGTGGTTTTGCTTTTTTGCAAATTATTTTTTATGGGCCAAACAAGGTCAATTTGACACAAATTAGGTAAATCATTGAATGGTGTGATGTATTTATTCCAATTCCATATTGAATATGTAAACTTATTTAAAATTCACCCACTTATAGCTGATATTCCAGAAAAATTTGAAGCGTTGGATGTTAAGGTTAATTTTGACTCCAGAAAGGGCCCAAAAGGGGTCAAAAGTGACCAAATAAGGTAAAATCATTGAATGTGAGTGAGTCCAACTCCAGATTTAAAAAATTTTTTTGTTGTTTTTAACAGTATTTAATTTGCCCCATTATATAGCTGTAGACGTCAAGAGGAATTTGAATGTTGGAATCTCGGGGTGTATTTTTAACCCCAGAAAGGGCCCAAAAGGGGTCAGAATGACCCAAATGAGGTTAAAATCATAGAATGGTGATGTTGTATTTAGTCCAACTGAAACTAGTATTCATTGTCCCCATCTATAGCAGAAGTTCCAGAAGAAATGGAATGTTGCAACTAGGGTTAAATTTGACCCCAGAAGGGGTGAAAAAGGGCTTAAAATGACCAATAATGGTAAAAATCATTAGGAATGGTGATGTAGTCCAACTAAAAGGCAATAGTAGTTCATTTTCTCACCTCTGCAGAGCAGGTAAAAATAGGTAATATGGTAAGGGTAAAGAATCGTTAGAATGGTGATGTATTTATTCCAACTATCTTAAAATATAGTAGTATTTAATGTCCCAGCTCTATAGCCGTGTGCATTTTTAGAAGAATTTGAAGTTGGAATTGGGGTCAAAATTGACCCCAGAAAGGACAAAAAAGGGGGTTAAATTTACCCAAATGAGAGTCAAAATCATAGAATGGTAGTGTATTCCAACTTAAACTAGTATTTCATTTTCCGCACTCTATAGCAGAAGCTCCAAGAAGAAATGGGATGTTGGAATCTAGCCGGTCAATTTTGACTCCAGAAAGGGTGAAAAAGGGCTGTAAATGACCCAACATAAGGGTAAAATCATAGAATGGTATTGTATTTGATTCCAACTTTATATTAAAATGCAAGTAGTTATTTCATTTTCTCCACTCTTAGCAGTAGATTCAAGAGAATTTGAATGTTGGATCTATCTGGGGTCAAATGGACCCAGAAACAGAAAAGGCAAAAAAGGTCAAATTGACCCAAAATATGCGCTCAGTAAAAGTTAAAATGGCAAGGTAATCATTCACTTAATGCATTTAAGATTCTAACAAATGGGAAACCTCATTTCTATTAATATATTGGTAGTAGGGTATAATAAACTAAATTTTGACATGTGCGGTCACGATCACCCTCGATCCCATACCCCCTGTTTGTAAGGGATCGCTGCCCGTATCATTTCAACCAGTTGGATAGAGGGCTAAAAAACGTATTATGAAGCTCCTAGAATTGTGTAAAAATAATAAATTCTAAGTTATAATATATCTAATAATATCTAAGGTAAATGAGACAAATAGTACCTTTTAAGACACCAATATTAGATTCTGATCACTTCCTGTAAAAGTCTGTTGATCCCGGGGACGAGGCTATATTTAAGATGCAGTAAAAAAATAAAACAGTTGATTGTCCGGATTTTTGAAAAAAGTTTGGTGAGGGGGGCCTTTATTATTTGTTATTTTTTTCAAAGATGTCCGCAATGTCTAAGACATGCCACCATGTCTATTTGAAGATTGCGTTTGCGTTGTGGAACTAGTAGTATGTAAGACGGTGAAGAAAGTGCCCTCAACAAAATGAAGGACACTCTTTAAAAATAGGTATGAGAGTTTAAGAGTGCTCCGATATTTTTTGTTGACTTCATTCCCCTTTTTAGACCTTTTTTGGTGGGTTGTGTTTTTAAAAAAAATCACAAAATTAAAAATCGGTGTCGGCCGTCCAAAATCTGAGCGGGCGGGGACGATCAACTGTTTTTTTTACTTGGCCTTAAGAGATGGTCTGTAAGAATTTGACCCCAAAATTGACCCATAGAAAGGGCCCAAAAGAGGCAAAAAGACCCCAAAAGAGTGTGAATTAAAAAGCTATCAATTGGCTAATGGCAATAAAAAAGCCGCTCGTTGGGAAGCAACTCCATAGACAAATGTTTGCCACTTTTTGTCAGCTGGCAACACACATAGATTTGATCAATGACGACACGATTGCCATGTTGGCAAAGGTGAGACAATCTTTTTTTTTTCATCATGTCTTTTGACTTTTGTCGAAATCCGTGGCGACTTTTTTGAAAAACGTCTTTATCATGTAAAGCTGGTATCTCTGCTGAATAGCATATCAGAGTAGGTACGTGATTGCTACCCTACTTTGACATGGAAGACTCCACAGGAATAAGGTCTGATATAATCTGTTCTTTGACTTGAAGCCAATGCGCACCGAACTGTGCTCTATCCTGTGCCACAATTGTGGTAAAGCAGGTATTTCACCATAGATCCGCATATTCGGTAGGGGTTTTTACAGGAGATATTCAAAAAGTCCGCAGCTCCTTCATGTCAATTTCGCCCACCATACAGTAAGATGTTTTTCCACACAGGCGTTAAAAAGGCAATCCTAGTTGCTCTGGAGAAACAGACTTTATTTTATATATAAACCATAATAGTAAAACAGTTTGTGATAATTTCAGCAGACAGAAACTAAACCAAAAGATCAGATTGAACAACATTTTAGGATAGCGATTCATTCTGACAGACCAACTGTTCCTCCACTGGATGTTTTACCTATTTTGACGGAAAAAGGCTCTGAAACCTTATTGGTTAAATTTTGACCAATTTGGGTGGGACCACATTGTGATCCCTTTCAAGTTTTCATTGCGAATGTTAGTAAAAGGAACACTAAATTAGGAGGAGCGGGCAATCTTTTTTTCAAAAGGGCACTTCCCCAAAATTACAAAGGGGCCCAAATTTGCGTCCCCCAAAAAAATAAAAAGGGGCAATCTGGCAAAAGTGGACTTTACCTACATATTTTCACTCGAAAAAATCTATTTTTAACATTTTAGGGGTTATGAGGGCTTTTTGCCGAATGAGCGCGTCAACCACCCGCCCCACAGCCCTTCCCCTGGTACAAGCCTGATATGTGTGCATATTGACAAATTTTAATTAGAGCAAGACTGCAGATATGTAACACTGCCATAATTGGTTATATATTTGACCAAATTGGGTGTAATTTGACCATTATTATCCAAAGTTTTCAATTTTGCAGGTCAATAATGATAATAATGTGAAATAAAGATTTTAAATGTCGCAATGATTATTGAAATTCCGGCCTTAATATTGAAACGATGCATACCAAATACAAATGTCCTTGTTTTTACCCATTTTAAGTCATTTTTTAACCTTTTGTCCATTTCTGACGGGTTATATTTAATTCTTCAATCGACAGCTTACTCAGTGAAGGGCAAATAATATTACATTTCAAAATTAGATGGAATAAATACAACACTATTTTATGATTTTTACCAATATTGTGTCAATTTTACCACTTTTTGGCCACCAGATTCCAACATTCAAATTCTGCTTAAATCTACAGTATTTAGTGGGGGGGGGGGAATTAAATAGGATTGACATTTCAATATGAAATTCGAAATAAATAACATTCAACATTCTATGATTTTTTCCTAATTTGGGTCAATTTTGACCCCTTTTTGGCCCTTTCTAGGATCAAAAATAAACCCAGATATTTCAAACATTCAAATTTTTCCAATCTACAGATAATAGTGGGGCAAGATGAAACTGTTAAATTTCAAAGTAAGATGGAAAACATCAACATTCTATGATTTTTACACATTTGGGTCAACTTTGGACTCTTTTTTGGCCCTTTCTGGGGTCAAAAAATAAACCCCCAAATTCCAACATTCAAATCGTTCTTGAATCTACAGCTATATAGTGGGGAAAATTAAAACTACATTTTACATTAATATGAAGTTGGAATCACCATTCTATGATTTTTTTTACCTTATTTGGGTCAATTTTGACCCCTTTTTGGCCCTTTCTGGGGTCAAAATTAACCCAAGATTTTTTTTAAATTTCAAATTCATTCTTCAATCTACAGCTATTATAGTGGGGGGATTTTATGTTTACATTTCAATATGGAAATAATAAATCACCAGTATATGATTTTACCTTAATTTGGGTCAATTTTGGACCGTTTTTGGCCCCCCATAAAAAATAATTGCACGACTTCTGATTTTACATCCACCAGGTGATGATCCCACACATATGTCCTACAACACCTGGTTAACATTGGCATTTTTCTACTCTACCACCTACCTAACTCGAAAACTAGAGCTCTTTTTCAAGTGGCTGGACGTAATATACCGTGTGGTCATCCATTGCTTACCACTGAAAAAAAAATCAATACACATTTAAGTTGAAGATGATGCTTTACAAGTTCTAGTCTATTAAAATATGACACATGCCTTTGACTCATTTTCACCTCTCTTTAAATAAATGTTGAAAATCGATTCACCAATATGGTTGACAGTGCCCCCAATGTGGTATGGGGTAAATATTATCCCATGATCGCTGCATTCGCTCAATTTTGTGCAATACGGTGTCATAAACTCTGTCTTTGAGGATGCCCTAATTTCAATTCTCAATATTTACTACTCCATAGAAGTTTTTCCATGGTTTATGCTTAACTGCCAACTCTCTCACCTCTTTCGATGCTTTTCCTCTTCTTATCTGCCATTTGTAAATGCCAAAGTCGCTATTTTTTGGTACTTCCGGTATAGATAAATATCACTGGTTGACGAAATCTTTCATAAAACAGCAAAAACTTGATGGATTTTTGTGATTTAAAAGACAGACACTATCGTTGTATTCTTATTCAGTGGGAGGGGTTTAGAAGGCAAACACGCAATATCATTGGTTGTTGCCTATCTTATATGAGACGATATTAGATAGTGCGTCGTCGCGAAAGTGTTTACGCGCGGGTGTATAAGGTTACGCAGTGCACGCAGTTAGTACGGGTTGGTTCATTTTTGACACCGGGGAATATTTTTGCACTTCTAACTAATATTATTGAAATAAAAATATTTTCGGTGATTAAAACAACCAAAACTAAATAAGAATGAGAATAAAAGATAGGATTTGTTGTTTTGCCTATCTAATATCGTGTCATATTGGATGGCCAGTCCAATATTTTTATCGTATTGGATACCGGCTGCGCCGGCATCCACTACTCAAAATATTGGACTGCCCATCCAATATGACACGATATTAGATAGGCAAAACAACAAAACCCATCTTTTATTCTCTAATTCTTGGATACATGTAGCAAGTGTTTGTCCATACCCTGTAGCATGTTGCCTCCAGTAATTAGAGAATAAAAGATAGGATTTGTTGTTTTGCCTATCTAATATCGTGTCATATTGGATGGGCAGTCCAATATTTTGAGTAGTGGATGCCGGCGCAGCCGGTATCCACTACGATAAAAATATTGGACTGCCCATCTAATATGACACGATATTAGATAGGCAAAACAACAAATCCTATCTTTTATTCTCATTCTTATTTAGTTTTGGTTGTTTTAATCACCGAAAACATTTTTATTTCAATATTATTAGTTAAAAGGGCAAAATTATTCCCCCGCTGTCAAAAATGAACCAACCCGTACTAGCTGCGTGCACTGAGTAACCTTATACACGCGCGCGTAAACTCTTGCGCGACGACGCACTGTCTAATGTCGTCTCATATAAGATAGGCAACAACCAATGATATTGCGTGTTTGCTTAATAAACCCCGCCCACTGAATAAGAATGAATGTTGTTGTCTCAGACGGGGTGGGACACCAATTATGACACACGGTATAAAAGGGGCATTCTGTCATATAGGTAACCCTTCCATTTCGTATACTTAAAAGCTAGGGGGATTTGCAAGTTTCAACTTGCAGTATTTTTAATTCTTTTTGAGTTGATGTTTTAGAGTATTTACAATTTTACACCTAGAGTGTATGTATTATTAACCCAAAAGCCCGGTTTCCTGTTGATATTGTTTCTAAGACCTACATCAAATTTGGTTGATTGGCAAATATCTACCGACCCTTTATTTCTATTAATTTTGAGAAAACAGACAGTGATAAAAGCATTATTTCTGTTGTGTTAATCAAACAATTTTCTTTTTTAGGACAAGGTTCAAATTTGTTAATGTGTATTCCAATTGCAGTATGGTAATCTTGCAAATGGTATTATTCAATTAATATGGCAATCATTTTACGGATGAAAAAGTTACATGTCAGTTTTTGTGTCGCCTGCCCTAAGGCAGGAAGACACATAAGTTTCACTTTGTCCACTGTAGTTGTTGTTGATGTCTGTTGTTGTTGATGTCTGTTGTTGTTGATGTCTGTTGTTGTGAAAAAGGGTTAACATTTGCCTGTAATATCCCCATACTTTGATGCACTTAAATCAAACTCGGGTCACAGGTGCAACATGGCATCCCCCATTTGTTGATGGGTCAAAGGTCACATACCGAGGTCAAAGGTCATGTGAGGTAAATTGTAAAATAGGCTGAAAATGTAAAATTGACCTCATTTGAAAAGTTGAAGTTCAATTGGAACCAAACTTGAGTCATAGGTGCAACATGTGATCCCTCATTTGTTGATGATGTTAAATGTCACATACCGAGGTAAAAGGTCATGTGAGGGCAAGTTGTAAAATAGGCTGAAAATGTATAATTGGCCTCATTTGAAAAGTCGAAGTTCAATTGCAACCAAACTTGAGTTTTAGGGCAGGCGACACAAAAACTGACATGGAATACACAGTAACAAATTTGAAACTGGACCTAAAAAGAAAATTGTTTGATTAACACAGCAGAAATAATGCCTTTATCACTGTCTGCTTTCTCAAAATTAATAGAAATAAAGAGTCGGTAGATATTTGCCAATCAACTCAAAAAGAATTAAAAATACATGTACTGCAAGTTGAAACTTGCAAATCCCCCTAGCTTTTAAGTATAATGGAAGGGTTACCTAAATGACAGAATGCCCCTTTAATCCACCCACATATCCTTTGACCCCAATCTGTGTACACCTAATATGGGCCTTGGGTCAGTGATTATACTGACCCAATTTGGTGATCATAGCATTTGATTTGTGGCAGGAAAACCAGTGGATAGATTTTCAAAGAATGCCCCTTTAACCGGCCCACATGAACTCTCACCAAAATCAGCGTACACCACATATGAACCTTGGGCCAGTGGTTCTTCTGATAAAGTTTGGCTGCAATTGGCCCAAACATTTGAGCAGGAGATACAAAACAATTTACCTAACCAAAATGGAACACACCAGTGGCGGCGCCAGGGGGGTGGCCGCCCCCTGAGAGTTTAAAAATTCAGGAAAACAGGGGTTTTAAGCAATAAATTGTGTAAAAAGTAGGGTTTTTTAACTTATATGAGTTAAATCCACTATCATTCATTTTTTCCAGAATTCAAAATGTCCATTTTGTCTCTAAACTGCTAGTGCTAGGTCATAGTGCTGCAGCACCAACCAGTTTAGGAGAGTGGTACCGGGGCCGGAATAATAACATTTGTCATCATAGCTAAAATTGACCGTAGGGATGTGGAGTTCATGAAAACCGGTGATGACAAAATTAAAAGTGGTGGCAATTTGCATACGACGCCATTTTCCAAAATGGAAGCCATCTTAAAGCCACAAACACCTAAAAAGAAAATTTTGGTGTAAAAATGTTTTTTTCTGGGTCAAGGAGTTCAAAACAATTATTCCCCGAACTATAAAATGTTGCTTGTGCCGATATTTTCCAAGATGGCTGACATTTTATTGACACATTTCTTAATATATAGCCTATGAATATGATTGTGGTGTCAAATCAAAGATTTTCTTGGTCAAGGAGTTCAATAAAACTATTTACAAAACTGTCAGATGAATATATTACTATTTTCCAATATGGTCACATATAAAAGACAAAGTCGTTTATACCTCATGCTATACAGCACCTAGGATGACGATTTTGGTGACAAAGTTTATGTTTTTTAGGTCAAGGATTTTAACAGCGATATTCTCAAAACTGTCAGATGACTCGTGAGTCATGTTATTCATGGACTACTAATGTGACACCCAAAATAAGACACCTTGACTACTCTATATGTCTTCACCCAAAACATATATCTGGAATTGCATGGGAAATGAACAGTCCATTCCTGCTAATCAGGTCAAACTCTTTGGTCAGGTCTATGAAAGCAATGTAGAGTGGCTTCTGTTGTTCTCTGCACTTCACCTGTAGTTGGCGTATGGAGAAGATCATATCGATCGTAGATCTGCCAGCACGAAATCCGCACTGAGACTCGGGATACACCCTTTCAGCCAGGACTTGAAGACGCATCAACGCAACACGCACGGGCAAAACTTGCCGACTAATATGACAGGGAAATAACCCCATTATTGTTGCAATCACTTCTTTCACCTTTGCTCCTGTAAAGGTGATTACTGAGTCGCGCATGTCCTGTGCTACACGCTCCTTCCTCCAGCATTGACCCCGCCGAGAACTACATGTTGGGTGCAGGAGAGAGCTTTTTGCATCATTTGATCAATTCTGGTGGTATCCATCATTCCCCGGGCGGCTTTTCCGTATGATGACTGTTCGATGGCCATGTCAAGTTCATCCGATGTAGGTACAGCATCTAGGGCAACCATTTGTAGGAAGACTCTTGATCCTGTCAAGGGCTGAGAGTTGTGACATCCTTATTCTGTAAGTAGAGCTCAAAAGAGGGTGTTCCAACCCGCGCTCCCCATCTGCCTTCCTTCTGTCTGTGATACTTACACCACTGGATGACTGTGAGGGCGCTGTTTTGCCGCTGAGATGGTCCGGACAGCTTCTTTATTCCATCATAACATAGCTCTATGTTGCCCGGTGCAGAAGCGGTTTGTATTTTCCCTTCGCTCAGCTCCAGCCAGTATTCATTGGCACAACTGCCTTGCCTTCCGACCTTACTCACTTCTAGCTGCTTGAAACACTCCTCAGGTGTGTGTGGAGGTTAACTCTTATACCCCCTGAACGCTGCTCTTTGGCTTCAATGACTGGAGTTAGAAAGCCTACCTTGGCCTCAAACCAACGTTGTTCTGCTTGGATTTTCTTTCTTCCAAGATACAGAATGCGGACTCTAATTGTTTCAAGAAGATGAGTCCATTTTTTCTGTTGCAGTAACACCTGATGGACCAGCCAAACCCATGGATGCATTGATGAAAACAGCAATTGCTCAAAACTCTGTCCGCGTGCGTCAATCGTGATGGATTGAATGCCTTGGTTTTACCCATCATTTTTCGAGCGGTGCATCCTCTTTGAGTTTGCCAGTCGAAATCGTACAGCAGACCAAAGCATGATCTGTATCACAGTCCTGCGCTAGTGGTAAGACTAGTGGAGGTTTAAATGAACTTGATGAAAGAATCGCCTTGTGATGATCAGTCAAGTTGATTGCCAGTGCTTGGACGTGGGTGACGCCAGGATACTTTGTGCTGAGGTTTGGTCTTGAAAAGGTGTGGCAACACAGGTTTATAGTAGGCGACCGTTCAAGAAGACGCTGTCCATTGTCATTAGTCTTACCGACACCAAAGTGTCCTAGGCAAGATGGCCAGGACTCGTGGTCAGACCCACTCTCGCATTGAAATCAACCAGGAGAAGGAGGTGAACCACTTGGGATACCCTGATACGGTTTCAAGGTTGTCATATAATTCATCCTTGGATAAGAAG
Organism: Ophioderma brevispina; assembly: GCA_023653785.1. Taxonomy (NCBI): domain Eukaryota; kingdom Metazoa; phylum Echinodermata; class Ophiuroidea; order Amphilepidida; family Ophiodermatidae; genus Ophioderma; species Ophioderma brevispina. The sequence goes on from JAMKCH010025755.1 coordinate 14,575, forward strand.
TGGAAGTAAGGGTTGGACAAATTAAACCAATGATGAGGGAGACGGGCCATCGCTGGTGTGAAGGCGAAGGTCAGAAGGCGTTCTGATCCACCGTTACAGGCTCCACTGCACTCAGTAAGGAGTTACTAACTGCAAAACTAACGCCAAATTCACGAGGTTCTTCTGCTGATTTCCCTTGCCAAAAGAATGTGTAGTCCTTTTCCTTGAGTGTACCCGAATCTGCTAGACGTGTTTCTTGTAAGGTGGCTACTCTCTAAATGAATTTCACTCTTTTGGAGTGACTACAGGGCCCACTTCAAAAAGAGTGAAATTTCACACCTTAAAAAGAACACTTTTTGGGTCAAATTTGATCTTGATAATTGACAAAATGATATCCTTTTATCATTTGTTAAATTATCAAGAGCAAATTTAACCCAAAAGTTATTCTTTGAAAGCTGTGAAATTTCACTCTTTTTAGAGTGGGCCCTGTAGTCACTCTAAAAGAGTGAAATTCACTCTTTTGCATTAGAGAGAGGAGCTCATTATTAATGATGGCTGTCTTGCGAGTATAATTGATCATCTTGTTAGGTTATAAGAAATATACAGTTTTCTTTGGCTAGATGTCGGCCATCCTGAAAAATAGCCGTGTATATAAATTTCCATGACTCAGACAATTCTGGCAATTGTATATTGAACCTCTTGACCCAGACAACATACATTCCAACACTAAGTCACCATAGTAGTGCTATTATCTTTAAAATGGCGGCCATTTTGGAAAATGTTGGTTTATGCAAATTGCCATCACTTTAATTTTTGTCATCGATCACGAATTTTATTGAACTACACAACCCAATTATCGATTTTAGCTATGATTGCAAATGTTATTATTTCAGCCCTGCTATGTAGAAATCTACGGCCCTTTTTCATCTGATGCTGCAGCACTATCATATCAACAACTTCTTTGTGAAAAACAGACACGTAAAGCATTTAAAGCGGTATTGAAGATGCCATTTACGACTGTTTCTAGACCTAAAAAAGTCGGATCCCGACTTTTATTATTAACCAAAGCATAAAAATCGCCATTTCTTGGCAAATACAACATGTTAACACTTAAGTGACCAAGGGGGGGGGGGGGGGGGTCCTAGGGACCCCCAAAATTTGTTTTCGCGCTGGCCGCTTTACGCGTAGGATTTTTACGCCAAAATTGTTGTAATTGTCTGACTTTTAAATGCGCTTCTTTTCATACCAAAATAATTAAAAAATCGGCCAAGCCGTCAATGAGTTATTTAGTGGGGGTCCCATGGACCCCCCTTGGGCGCTAACGGAAGTCATTTGAGAATATGTTTAAAAATAAGAATAAGAAACCGAGGACCAAAGCAATTTTTTTTGCTGATATTAAGTTCACACATGCATGTAAGTAAACCCTTTATGTGATAAAAAAAATTTCATCATGTACGTTGCCAAACCGTTACTGTACAAACTCTATGGGAAAATGACGTGTATTTTGCAACACCCGTAAAAATACAGGATTCCCTAAAACTGCTGATTTTGTGTTAAATATAAGTAATTTGGGTCTTCTGGAATAGATATCAACATAAAATAAGTTTTCAAAATGTTTGATGTAAGCGCAAGGCTCATTTGAATTTTCCGTCTTTTCGCCCAATTTTCGCGTGTTTTGAAAACAATGTTTTGACCCTAATTTGCACCCAAAATAACAAATCTCATTTTTATTGCTGATTTGGGATTGTCTTATGATCCTTCAAATGTGGTATACATTTCGTGAAAAAATTCCCTCGGGAAAGTGGTTTCCATAGGGGGTCCCATGGAACCCCCCCCCCCCCTTGGGCACCAACGGGAGTGAAAACCCTTAGTCACTTAAGTGTTAAGCTTAGCCACTTCCAGGGGTATTTACTACAACAATTTCCAATAGAACAGTGCAAAATGGACTTCGATGAAAAATTTGTTTTACATTTGTTTACATTCTGGAAAAATCGCTGATAGTGGCTTTAATCTTGTAATGTTTTGCCTCCCCCTGATGTTTCGCCCCTCCTATGATTTTACCCTGGCGCCGTCCCTGGAACACACACATACACACACACACACATACCACACAGAAGGAATACGTTATCGCAATATCTCCCTTGCTTAAAAGCCAGGGGATAAAAAAACGGTTGAAAGAAAAGAGAAGATCATCACGAGTCTGACAATATTTGTGCAGAAAAAGAAAAAATGGGATCAAGCCCCCCCCCCCCCCCCCCCCCACCCCCCCCCCCCTCCCCCCCCCCCCCCCCTGTTCAATTTTTCTAAATTTGAGAAAAGGTTTGGTGTGGATAAAAAACCTCATCTCTTCCTAGGACTATGTCCAATTACCTTATTTTGTATTTGAAATTTTTAAATCTATTTAGATGCAAATTTCAACAACTAATCCCAATTTCCCGGCCTTCCTCAAAAGCTCGGATTAAAATTTAAGATAGACTATAAGATTGCTGAAAAAATGATAATGGGTGTAAACATTTAAAAAAATTTCCTTTGACTGGATGAAGATTAATTTACTGAAGAAATTTTATTTTTTTATTCCCCCTTGATTTTTTTCTTTAATAAAAACTTTTATATTTTTTTTTAATGTGATTTTTTTTAAATTTTTGGTATTGCATTGGTCTATTTGTTTAGTTATGTCATGAATGATCTTGTTTTTTTTGTTTTTTTTTGTTATGTTTGATATTGTTTTTGTTTTGTCCGTTTTTGTGGTTCTTTTTTGTCTGTCTTGTGATGATCTGTGTTTTTTTTCTGATAAAAACCTCTTGTGACGAGATCTCATTGTTCATTGATTGTATGTTATTGATTGAGAAAAACATTCAAAAAAACATCTACAAATAAGCATTTGCTATTATTTGACAGCAATTCTTACTTGATAAAAGTAATGGAAAACTTAAAAAAAATTTTACATTTGTTTTTATGTGAAGTGGTTAATCTGTGTGGTTTTTCACTTTCACTCCCTTGTTTGTTGTTTGGAGTGGCTTCACTCTTGTTGACCTCTTATTTATATTTAGTAAGTACTTTTTACATTAACATTCAGAGAGAAGTAACACTGGGGTAAATAATGTATAATGTAAATAAGCAAACTCAATGGGAGATGATGTTTTCTTGAAATCCGTGATTCTGTGTTAATGTTCCTCTGAAATCTGTATAATGAGATGATTTTATCGGAAATCTGTTTTTCTCTTCTTTTTTTTTTTTTTTTTTTTTTTTTTTTTTTCTGATTTCTGTGTAATGTTCCTCTGAATCGGTATTACTGCGATGATTTATCTTTGAAATCGTGATTCTGTGATATGTTTCTCGAAATCTTTATTAATGAGTTGATGTTATCTTTGAAATCCGTGATTCTGTGATGATGTTTCACTGAAATCTGTATTACTGAGATGATGTATCTTTGAATCTGTGATTGTGTTAATGTTCTCTGAAATCTGTATTAATGAGATGAGTTACTTTGATATTGGATTTGTGTTAATGTTCTCTGGAAATCTGTATTACTGAGATGATGTTATCTTTGAAATCTGGATTCTGTGGTAATGTTTCTCTGAATCGGTATACTGAGATGATGTTATCTTTGAAATCTGTGGACTCTATGGATTTATTCTCGATTTCTAAGATAACAGGCGAACTCGTTTACGCGATGCGTAAAAAGATGTCACGCCGAATGTTGCGATCACTAGCATGTGATAAATGCAAGTACAATCCCCCTACCCCCTCCCCAATACCTCGCAACACTCCACCCCTCCCCAACACCCAACCCCCTCCCCAACACCCAACCCCCTCCCCAACACCCAACCCCCTCCCCAACACCCAACCCCCTCCCCAACACCCCGCAACACCCCACCCCCTCCCCAACACCCAACCCCCTCCCCAACACCCAACCCCCTCCCCAACACCCAACCCCCTCCCCAACACCCAACCCCCTCCCCAACACCCCGCAACACTCCCATCCCCCTCCCCAACACCCCGCAACACTCCCACCCACTCCCCAACACCATGCAAACACCCCACCCCTCCCCAACACCCAACCCCCTCCCCAACACCCAACCCCCTCCCCAACACCCAACCCCCTCCCCAACACCCAACCCCCTCCCCAACACCCAACCCCCTCCCCAACACCCAACCCCCTCCCCAACACCCAACCCCCTCCCCAACACCCAACCCCCTCCCCAACACCCAACCCCCTCCCCAACACCCAACCCCCTCCCCAAACACCCAACCCCCTCCCCAACACCTCACACGGCCCCACACCTCACACCCTCCCCATAGCATAGTATTCTCATGTAGCGAAGGAATTTTGCCTATCCGATTTGATTACAGGGTTGCAGAGATACAACATACGCATATTAATTCGGATGGTCACAACAAAGATCTCCGTAGTGGAAACAGGACGGATCTGATCATTTGATACTTAAGTAAGATTTGACTCATATCCCTTGGTGCATAATTTGAAATGACATATCTAGCATCATTCACATCATGCAACTTAGAATGTCCATGCATGGAGCAGAGAAAGTTTTCAAGAGTATCTCCGTCAACAGTCAGAGCCTCTCCCAATGACCACCGGGTGGATTTAAGAGTCAGCAGTGAGTGTCTGACAGGGGCCCCTAAAAAATTGCTCTCAGCCCCCCCCCCCCCCCCCCACAAAAGGAAAGGGGGAAAATTTTTAAGTAAAATAATGGCCAAAATAACGGCCCACAGTGTTTCCCCCCCCCCAAAGATTTAGAGTAGCGGGCCCATGGCCTTTCACACCATCATGGGCTAATGTTAGGACACAAAAATTGCGATGGCCCAAGATCAAGAGCAGGTTTTTCAATTATTCTTCACCCTCTTAAGAACATCCCCCTAGTCGCACTAAAATGCGACATTGCATCATTTCGTGCATAAAAGGGCCCACCTTAACTGCTGACAGGGCCCTTCTTCTTAAATCACCGCTGCCAATGACTGAATGCTTGATCAATATTGCCCATTGTTTTAGCCCATAAGCTGCTGGTATATTTGTGTTGGAATGGTGTTATGTAATCAGGACAATGCAGCTAAATTCTGTTTGCTAAAGACGAGATGTCAATTATAGTATCTGGTGTTAGCTGTTCATTCATAAGCTGGTGGCGAAGCAGTTATGAAACAAATTTTAGGGTGGCTGTGGGCATTCTCCAGTAATGATTTTCACATGGAACAGGGTGCACGTGTCCACTTCATGATGGTCACAGTCAAGTATTGAACAATCTCGTTCACAACTTGTAGATTATAGCAGACTCGTCAAGGGATAGGTATAATAGGTGGTTTGCTAGTGTTGAAAATACTATCGCTTGCCATTCCCATTCCAAGAAAATGCGAAATGCTTGTCTTGAAGGCGCTTGATACTAACACTTGTGGAAACTGGAAGGCCTCTTTTGCCATGCACCCATCTCTCCCTCGTTGATCTTCCGGTATACCCTTCTTTCATTGATTGGAGGGCGCATCAAAAGCATGTCGCATATGATGTGTTTACTGAATCTGCAAAGAGCGTGTTCGTTCCAATACTAATTTAAGCAACACCACCCAAAATGGAGGGCAAGGGTATACTGTCGGACTAAAACCTAGCATAATCAGATTACACATCACTGTAAATCATTTTATGGCCTTTCTCGCGGAAGAGTGTTCACTCTTCCTCACAGTCATCAAGGTTGCCTGAATTCATGAGGGATTTTCAAAGCGTTGCATTTTTTCTTTTAGTGCATAGAGAAACTCCTCACACCATTTCAGCTCCTTGGTCTTTCAAAAGTAAGAAAGCAGTGACAACTTTTCATGATCTTAGGTGCAGCAGTTTTTCAACATCGTCGTGTACACTGGAACGAGCAGATCGCACAATGTGCGACGGCCGTGTGATAGTCTCTGAGCATTTCAAGGATTATAGAAAGGAATCCAACGAGACGTTTCAGGGTTATGGTGTCAGGGTTAAAAGGGCCTTTAAATCCCGCAGACTTGGGTATCAGTTGTCCTTCAAGACCAGTGTTAATTTCCCAGGTTTCTCTTGCTCTGGGATAATGGCAAGGTAGGTGAGTATGTTCTGTTTCAACAAGGAAATCGCACTGTATTATACCTAGCCCCTGACAAGGCCTGCTATATCATCAAAGTTGTGATCGGTAGGATGACAGTGGGACACAGGGCACTGTTCCTAGTTAACTATTACGGTTTCACACCTCAAGATATTAATAACTCCCTCTCATGTACAATACACCATCAAGAAACTCACATTCTTCGCTATCATGCGACTGGTACCGTAAGGTTTTATGCAGAAGAAATTGGTATTGTTAACCTGCCAAGAAGGAAAATGCCAGGGCTTGACCTGACCACACTTCTGGTGAGAAATCGGCATAGGACGAAATCACCGTCAAGCACGGAATATTTGCATTACAGCACAAGCTATTTTTCCTGCATAAAGATAATACGCATTCGGTCTGAAAAATCTCAAACTAAAATGATTACAACTTCTTCTTTAACATGGACTCCTTTGAGCAGAACCCTAACAAAGGATGTATGCTGTCTGTCCAATTACGGGTTTTTATTATCTTCAATAGATAAGCACTTTCGAAATAAATCGCAAAAGTTTCACTGGGTTCCGGTGGACCGAAAGACGTTTTCATATGAGGAAAGGAATGGGTCAATATTCACTTGGATCTGTTAATGCAACCTTACTATTGTAATATTTATATTTTCATATTATAATAGAGTTCCAGTGACATTTCGTAACTCCACGCGATTCTATAGTATTACTGTAACCATTGTTGCAAGGGCCACGGCAACCCCACAAGAGCGTTCCGAATTGTCCTCATCTCAATCACCATTATTATTTTGTTCATCATGCATAAATAATTTACTATATAATAATATATATATATATATATATATATATATATATTATATATGTCTATATATATAATATAATATATCGATATATATATATCAAGGCATTAGCAGCAATTATCTAATTAGTAAAAGATGATGGATTGGCGCCAAGATAGCAATTACCTCTCTTTTGAAGCTCTGCCCACATCCGGGTTACGCTACATGAGCAGGAAGGACGTTTCATAAGCCTACAGAGAATAGAGAAATGATCTTCTGTGGGAGGCCAGGTTGGACCTTGGGGTTTTCAACGCAAGGTTTCATGATTCATGAGACCGACTGAGCGCCTAAGGTGGGCAGGATCATATTGTAAGATTGTAAAATTGGATGTGAGACGAAATTATTGATGATGATTTGTCATTTGCCAATACAAATCGTTTGTTTGGGGTAAAATGATAAAAAATCAAAGATTTTTTTTTCAAGTTGGAACTACTGTCTTGTTAATTCCGATGTTGGATAACACCTTTATGACTTTTTACGAAAAACGTTGTATTTTTAAAAATAATTTATGAAAAACCGACATCATAATTGGACAGACTGTAGTGATTTGCAATCATTTGGGCAATCCGAACTTTTAGGGGTTGCAAACTTACAGGGGCCCAAAGTGTCACTTACTTTAACAATCCAATTAGAGGTTGTGAAATATACAAATGCTCAGATTCTGCCGCCGTGTTGGGAGAGGCCTCACGGGAAGGACATTTCTGATATCTTAGAAGACTTTCTCTACTCATGGGTATGGTCAATCTAGTTTTGCATTATGCGTGCATTTTAGCAGTTATATGCAACCGGGAATAGTGAACCCCGAGTTGTTTCTACACAAAAAAACCCTTTGCCCTCCAAAAAGAGCTCTAATGGTGGAATGAACCAAGGCTAGCTCAGACACCTTAGAAACGTCAATGGTTCTCCAAAGGGTGTTTTCTGGAGGTTCAAGAGAAGGTACTTCATGGAACTTTCTTCAAAATTTAGAAAACCATTTTGCAGATCGTGTAAAGGCTGTCTCAGAGATTTGAAATATAATTTTTTGGTCTATTATTGAAAATTGTACTTGGGAACTAGAGATAGTCACCTAATATGCTCAAATCCAAAGTTTAAGACGAATGGGTTTCGTTTTCATGCAGTCAACCATTTATGTATGTATAAGCGTGCATAGGATACTGGGTAACACAAAAATTCTGGATCGAATTTCGATTAACATAATGTTGTGATTTTATATGAAGGAGGGTCATTGATCAGAGCTAGTTATTTCACCAGTGATTTAAGTATATGCACAAGTATATTATAGCAAAAACAACAATTCGTTGAGATTTGGCCGCTCGCCTCGGAAATCTCTGAGTCAACCTTTCAGTCTACAAACCTCCGACAGTTTGATGGGTGCCCGAGAAAAACCATTTTTAGTAATTTAAGAAACATTTATCCATATTCACCTGAATGACGGATTTACAACGTTTTTCGATGGGTGCATATAACGATCAAAGTATTGTTGTCAGAGGAAACAGCCTAAAAGTAGCAAAAACCGGTTAAAATACGGCAAATTGAAGTTAGTCAACTAAAATTACATTACGCAAAAATATAAAAAGGAAACATTTCTTCGCAGGTTAGGTAGAATATATATTGGTGTCAAATTTTGGAAAATATGAAGGAAAAATATTGATAGCTTCATAGACAAATTTTCAATTACTATTCAGCCAGAAAAGGTAACAAATCAGCATAAAAAGTTGAAAAAACCATCACTTTTTGGCCTATAAAAATAGCTACTGATTCCATTTAATAGCGCAATTTATAATCGAATAGATATTTTAGTTCTTGCTTTAAAATTGGTACCCAATTTGGTATGTTTAATATTTATATGTGATCAGTCGCGCTAAGAATAGCTATGTTGGTGAGAACATGCAAATTTAGAGGTCATTGACCTATGACGTCACGCTCCACCGCTCGCGACACTTTTTAAGACTTTTGTTGTCTGATGGCCCAAGGTATGTCCTATACAAAATTTAATAACAAGACACCTGGTAAAAATTCAGGATAGATTAAATTGCTGGTATCTCCCAGTCTAAGATAATATACGCTATCTTTGAGACATGACTCGGAATAATTTTGAGATAATAACTCGAATTCCGAGGGAAAATATCTCAAACGTCGAGAAAAAGTATCTAAACCATTCCAAGATAATATATCTAAAACTTCATGGAAAATGTCTCTAAATTTCAAGAAATATCTCGGGAAACTTGAGGAAAATTTCAAAACCTCATGGAAATGAGCTCGAAAACTCTAAATTTTGAGAAAAAATTCCCCAAAACTTCGAGACGAAAATACCTCATATTTATGATATTTTCTTGCGATCATCAACTCAAAGTATCCATATAATTCAGGCATATTCAGGCCTCCAATGTAAAAAACAAAAATTCGGAAAGCGAACCTCTTTTGAAAATTCGGAATAACGAACCACGCTATTTTGTTTGGGAATACCGAACCTTTTTCAATATTCGGAATAACCAACCCTTTTTTGAGATTGCGGGAATTGCGAACCCTTTTAAAGATTCGAAATAAACGAACCTTTAAGATTCGGGAAAAATAGCGTAACCCTTTTTAAGATTCGGAAAAAGCGAACCCTTTAAGACGCGGAATATCGAACATTCGGAATAACGAACATTCGGCATAACAAACCATTCGGAAATACGAGATTATCCCAAAACAGGCACAATCTCAACCCAAATAGGGGGAACAAGAAAAAACAACAACTTACCAGAAAAACGACAACACAAACACAACGTTTCGGCTGAAAAAAATCAAAGCCTTTATCAAGTGAATACAAAATAGTCCACTCATCTATGAAAAATACTGAGGTACACCTGGACAAAATGCTACAGAAGGTTTCTTGCTGTAACTAGCAGTAAAAGATTTCCAAAACAAAATCAAAAGGTAGAGAAAAAGGGAAAAGCCTGCAACATGCTAATTTGCATTTCTATTTAACGTGACGTAGTACATACGCCCATATTTCGACATAGGTATATAGCTCATAAATGCATGTATGTTTATGGAGATTTTCCAATTTTTCTGTTAAGTATTTGAACATTTTTACATGGCGATGCATGCAAGGTGAGTAGCACTTACAATTGATATATTACAAGTGGAAAAGTGTGGTCATAATCAAGATGGCCCGCATTGTTTCCCGCCCAAAATTAATTTTGCAATTCTATAGATTTGTCGACGCGATGGGATGGGAGCTCTTTATGTGCCAAATGATTATCAGAGAGTATTTATTCAAACAAATTGGGTTTTATGTGGCCGGGGGCCCTCCCTATGCGATTTAGTAGTAGTGATGGGTATATGTGGCCTCGGCCGGGTGAAAAATAGGTCCTTCAGAAAAATTACCAAAAATACGGGTCCATCCGGTACACAAGCTGAATGGGTCATCCAGTATGAAAACTTTAAGGGGCCAATGATGTTAAAACCTGATATTAAAAATCGGAAAAGGTCTCTTTTTCGAGTTCAAACTGGCCCATGGAATTATTTAAATTGATGCCATGAAAATTATAGATATGTTAAAATGTGCTACGTAGGCTGCGAAACTTTGAATTTGGGTGTTAAATCTTTTAAAAAAAGTGGATATTTTTATGCAAAACTTGTGATTAAAGTGGATAACAGGGGGAAGAAAAGAAAGAAATGTGGGAGTCCTTGGACTCATTGTGAACATTTTAAAAAAGGGGTCGAGGTTCATTTGGTAAAAGCCTGGGTAAGAGGTAGGACAGCAGCATTAAAAAGGCGGCCCAAACATTCTGGACATCACCCAAAGTCGCATTCACAGACCTTGGACTAGCAAGCTCTAAACAGGGGGGAGGATGTGAGATCGGTGCACAAGATTAAACGTCAAAGAATTTCATTGAGGAATGCTGCAGAAAAGTCAGCCTACATCTAAAATGCCAAAGACGGAATGGAGAATACATGGCGTCAAGGAGGAAGAGATCATCAATTAGCGCCAGGTACCACGGTACCCCACTCAAAAAGGTTAGACCTCAATTAAGTACCTCGGGTCCTAGTTGGACAGCAAGAAAGGACTCAAGAGTTAAAGGGCCGGCGTGGCCTGATCGATAATAGCATCGTCCCCATTATCCCAGATTTTACCGGATGCGGTCAACATTGTGGTTTATTGACGAAATACTATTGTTCTCATTTACCCTGTGAAATTTAGGCCAAGGAAATTTTTTTGTTGGAAGTTATGAGAAAAAATGTTACCCCATTTTGGACCGGATGAATTGTACCACATATAGGCTCAAGAAAATCAGATTTTTAGCTATACACCATGAAACACGAGCCAGTTGAAATTCCGCCGCAAAACTCTACAGATGGGGTTTAGAGGTGAAGCCCATTCTATCAAGTGAAACTTTATTTACTTTTAATCGGGTCGTCCCATGCGAATATATTGTATAAGAACCAAAATATAGGCAAAAATGGCAATGAGGTTTTATGCAAATGTAGCATGTCTGCCAATGTCCCTTTTTTCGCCTTTTTTGATATGTATGTTAGGGAGGTGCCCTATACAAAAGTAGCAGCAAGAAAACCTTATGTAGCAGTTTTGTCAAGGTCATACCGCAGAGAGGGACGATAGACACCCTCCCAAGTTAAGCTAACCGACCCACGAACCCCTGTGTACCCCCCCGACCAGTGCTATAACCGGACAGCAAAGCAAACAGCAGAGAAAGGAATATAAGCTACACCAAGGCATAGGCCTCGCCCCCTTACAATTAATGATAGATAATATTTATTATAAATGGAATGTGTGAACAAAAGAAAAGTTATTCACAGATACAATGAAAGACTTAGTAGTGTCCCCCAGCGTGCTTGTAGTAGTACCGGATTAACTAAGTCGTGTCATTAATAAAAAAACCAAATCCACCTTTTTATGTCCCACTCACCGACATATTGTACCATATTGTAATCGTCTCCACATGCGTGCGGACAAAGTCACGATTAGAACGGACCTAAAATTGATCGGTTTTTTTAGGATAATAGACTACAATCAATGAGATAGATGGGATTCACCCCTCATCTTCAACGGTCGTTTTAAAATGACAAGCTTGAAGCTTGAGACTGTAGTTAGAGCTTATCTAGAGCGGGGCCTTTAGGCCGCGAGAGATAAGTTAACCAAGTCATCAACGCGAAAGCCTTTTATTTTCACTGACGATATCATAGCGCATTGATTATATATTAGACACTTAGAGTATGATATAAATAATTTAAACAAGTTTTTGGTTAAAACATGCTAAAATTGGATTGATAACGAATAAATTTTGTGCGCATTTACATTTAACATATTTTAAAGAACACTTTGGGTCCTTGTCCCATCTATGACGAGCGTTAACCAAACCAAATTGGTTGATTTGAATTGCTTCTGGCCATTACCCTTCCCGTAACTAGAGCGTTAAAGCTTACTGGATAGTGCTTTTCTAAATACGAGCAACGAATGACTAGTATTTTGGTTTATCCTTGGATAATTTGAATGAAAGAATCAACCAGCCTATCCGGAATAAGACTATGACCCTATTCCTCCCTAATATGTCTATATTGATTATTTTCGTGCAGAAATTACATGGAGTTATCAGTGATAGGGTTAAGAATGCACGAATCAAAATCAACCAATCTTGAACTGATGACCCTCGCTGTGTGTATTTCTAAATATCTTTATGTGTATTGGGTGATGTCGACATTTGTGGAACAGCATTTGTTTCAATGGAAATGACGGCGTAGGATGGGGAGCTTCTGCCCATTTTTATTTCAAGAGGTTAAACTGCTTGTACCCTTTTTTGGGGGGGGGGTGAGATACCTTTTATATTCAACCAGTGTTTGTCAGAGGTCACCATAAAATGTTCATGGGGTAGGTTTTTGCAGAAAAAAATTTTTTCTTTTGTTGTCTTCTGTCAATATACCCTGAAGGAATTGCCGTTCTGCATACAAATTTGAAAAGACATATAAATCAAACTGAATATCTGAATTATATCATATATTGCCTGCTGTAAAAATATAAATTGTGTCATGTCTATTTAGAGAAAATGTTTGATGTAAAAGCAATCAATTTTAAAGTTCATTACAGGTAGCAACGCGCTCTAATATTTCACATACATACGTTGCATGAGTCGATCACCATACTTGTATATTAAGTTTGCCATCAGTTTAACAGATCGCGCCGCTGTATCTAATTGTCAGGACATGTATTTCTAGAACTATCACCGTGCCCCCTCGCGTTTAGTTGGGACCCCAGCTTCCGATTATGGCATGTTTTAAAATATCAAGCTCTAGAGCTGTTATTAAAAATAACACCCCAGTCGCCTCCTGAACCCGATTCTTAGTAAGATAACGCACTGGAAACAATAGATAACAACAAAAGACGCGAGCACGAGAGTGTATTTTGGATATAAATTTGCGTGTTAACGCACTCGGGTTAACTCTATCGGACCGAACTAGGCTTAGATCCGACGATTTAATGCCGAAAAAGAGCAAGGTTAAGTCCGGTCGTAACTTTAAAATGACTGATTAGTAAGTAACGTGTGGACTCGTTCGATCGGAACTAACGGTCGCTTTTCGTCTTTTCTGAAGAAAGCACGGACACATGGCGTTTAGTCCGGGTGGGCGAAGTGGGATACTCAGGCCCCTTGGAAAAAATGGGAGAAATGTTTGAAGAGGAGACAAAGGGGGAAAGGAAAAGTGGAGGAAAATTATAAGAGAAGAGGAGAGCCATTGAAACGCCCGGTTTTGATGTTATGATTTACATCATGCAGAGGCCTGACACCGTCTCATTTTGGCGATTCAAAGAAATAAGTCAGCCGCAATCGAAGCGAGTACATTAACGTTTCCCAAATCCTACATTATTGTTCCAAAATCCTGTATAGGCCACTGATTCGGGGGAATTAATCTTTGCCCGTCACTTGCAGGGAGAAATCTACAGGTCCTTGGCCCACACTTGCACGATAGTTCTAGTTTACGCGTTTACCCCCTATGGAAAGCCAGCTCGGCAATTCGGCCTGTTTTTCGAATGGTACAACCAAAACAGGCTTCTCCTTACCTCGTCCTCTTCGAGCAAGGTTAAGCCTAATCAGGTTTAGGGTTTGCATCAAGGTGAAGATTAATTTTCAGATTTTTGTGTTGAAAATACTTTAAAGTGTACTAACCCATGCTAATTTTCATTGAAGTATGTTTTAAAAGATGTCCTTTGTGGGTCTGAAAGAAATCATATCTACAATATAGATTGCCTTATTAGCATCAATTCACTAATCGGTTGCCCAGGAGATCGCCATGTATGGAATTGCTGACGTTGCTCGGAATTGGTGACGTTGTAATGACTTTTTAATTCAATAGATAAACAGTGTCTAATGAATTCTGGGTTACCTTTCCTGGTCAGAAAATCGGATTATATAGTTGTCCAGTAGAAAAAGAGTAACGATCGATTAAAACTGGGGCGGATTCTGAACAGATAATAGCTGAGAGGTTTGGTTATGGCATTCATTTGTCCTTCACTGGCTACTTATTTCAAAGACACACTATGTACTATATAACTCATGTTTTCAATTTTTTCTCGTGGGCCGATCAAATGGGCGCAATCATCGGAAGATATTATACACGTTTTACTTTGATATCAATATATAGTGTCATGTTTCTGACTGAGACATTCATTTGAAACAAAAATATATTTATAATATGTTGAGGCGCAAATTATATTAGTCTGGCATTCCGCTTTAAGGATTATCCCTAAATACTCAAGTTTCTGAACATGTTACAAGGGGTGGAACCTTTGGATCAGGCCATTTTGTAACGAGGTGTAAAAAACAATCACAGACATTTTGTTTCACTATAATTGATTTGGTCTTAGTTTTTTTTACTTTCAAATTTTCTAAGGTTTTGTTTAATATTATAGCTTGAACATTATTCTAAGAAACTCCCAAATACTATAGAAAATATTTCTACCGAAATAGTTCTGTCACACGGTTTTTATCATTTTGATGCAAAATTGTCCATACGTGATGACAAAAAGAATGTACAAAGTGGTTTTATTCCTTAGAAATTAGAAAAAAACACGCTGAGCAATCGTTGACCTGCACTACGTGTGAATAAAAGTTTAAATTAAATCAATTAGATGTATCTTCACCAAAATTAAAATTGAAAATCATGACAGACGGACACTTTTTCATTACGGACGGTCATTACTTTTGTATTGGTTGTCACAGAGAAAGTATAATTTTCACCAAAATGAATTGATTTTGCCATTAATTACCATTTAAAATGGTCATTGTGAGAGTTTTTTCCAACGGTGTTTAGGTTCATGTGCATGAATAAAACAGATTTCGATAAGTAACGATGTTTTCACATGTTTCTTTCATATTTTAATCATTATTCTAACCTTCTTTGTGTGAAAGTTTATAACTCCTATGCCAGTTCCCATGGACCACTTACGGTCAGCTAGTACCGGTAATAAGATTATCGGACTTAAAGTTATGTCGGATCTAAGCGCTAATACCGTTAAGTGCGCAGCCCTACGACCAAATTTTCAAGTCTGATTCAGTAATACCGACAGAATTTAGATCGATCAGTGCGCGTCCACACGGGCAACTTTGAAAGGGCTGACTCAGAGTTTGAAATATAATTGGTAGTAAATAGTCGAATAGAACTAAAGATACTAACCTAAAATGTTTATTCCCAAGCGTAGAGATGAATCGGATTTGTCGTTTTCATGCAGTAAACTTTAATATATAACACATATAAAAAAAATAAAAAAAATAAATAGTGTTTTTATAACAAATATTCCGGATCCGGAAATTTTTAAACAAGTTGTGAATTTTCTGTATGAAGGAATTCGATTTGAGCTTCTAGTTATTTCCACACGGATTATTTATGGACAAGCATCGTGTATATGCAAAAACACAATTTGTTTGAAAATTGAGGGCGCCCTAATCGGGAAATTATCTGAGTCTGGCCTTAAGTGCCGAAAGTCTAATACCGACCAGAGTTACTACCGGTATTCGGTCTTAAGTGACTTAAGTCCGACTGTGTGGACACGACTTTTATCATGGCTTTGTGACTGTCCCCCAAAGGGATGGGAAAGAGTGACATTGTGAGAGACACAATAAGATACAGGATACTGGCAAAAGATGAAAAGGATAATAAACACCATGGCCACCGAGATATATAAACCTACCTGGGCCTGGTGGAAAAGGGAACAAAAAGATAGATGTGAGCTGATAAAGAGTTGGCTGGGCCCTGTCTGGTTTAAACCAAGCACTGCTTGTAAAAATGGGTTGTGGAAAGGCGTGGACATCAGGCTAAAATATGATAATTTAATCACTTTTTATATTAATTCCCTAGGTTGTGTGCAGTTGTTTGGAGGATCTGAACCAATGTAATTTCGATGTTTTCATAGCCTCAGTGTCCAAGGGTGCGGGGCCTGTCAATTGCTATAATTGGTTATCATTAGCAGGACAGAATGGCGGGGAGATGAAAAATGCTTAGCAATAAGTCTATCCTATTGTGTCTTGTGTCCGCACAATGTTCAGAAAGTCTTATTTTAAGCTCGCGGCCTTCTCTCCACATCTTGTTTATGACAATCGTACAAGTGATCAGGTAACCACCGTGTAAAAAACAGGTCATGAATGTTTTTAGGTTTGTGTGTTTGTGGATGTGCTAGTGAATGTCGGACGCTGGATGTATCTGACAGCACCGCCATCATGGATTTGGTGACAACAAGCAAGACACACTTCATACACGGATAAAGAACCCGTGGAGACCATCTCTCACAGCGTGGGATAAAAGTACACAATAATCCTTTAAAGTTTTTTGGTCTGGCGAAGAGTCACTCTGTAACTTTTCCTCGTTAGAGCATTCGTCGAAGCCGGAAGCCAATCCATAAGGCAAACCAGTCTTAGTATGCATAGGATGCCATGACGACCAATGTAAATACTGATGCATATCAGTGGGTTTGTGTAAAGATCTGTACTAGGATGTTTTGTCCTAATGAGACTCTACTAATGTCCAGAAAGGGAAAAAGGTAGTTGATTGCTCAGCTGTGAATTTGATTTGTTGAGTGAAAATTGTTAGCAAACTCTACAAACTGTCAACAAAGTCTTCCCGCGTCCACAAATGAAATGTCATCATATTAATACCGGAGAGCCAAAGGAAGGCTTTTTTTTTTTTTTTTTCTGTGCCAAGCCAAATGGCTTTAGCCTTTTATTGCAATCAATACAAAAGAAACATTAAAAGTCTAACACAAATGGATATACAGTTTAAGCATACTTTACATTCAAATTAGCCATTTACTTCTTCCATCTGTGTCTCACCCACCTAAAGTGCATCTTGGTTGCAATATAAATTTTTTTTCAGTTTCTTTACATGTTTTCATCACATTAAGAAGGCAGCAATATTTGGAATTCTGTCATGTACCAATAAGAGCATTAAGTAAAAATATTTCGATGTAGAATATAAAATTTAGATTAGAATATTCAGGCCTCTAGAATACCTAGGAATGATATCACGCTAGAAGTCGATATCACTATCTAAACACTCACCTTTAACATTCCACACACATGGCATTGACACTGCATTCCAAAGAGTGCTCAATATTCTCTATATCATGTTTGCAGTAAAGTACTATAGTTGATTTAGTTATACCTATTTGACAAAGCATCTTATATTAATACACATATCTGTGTAACATTTTATATGGCAAATATCTCATCAGTCTGGTGTGTAGATGATTGATAGGTATGGATAAATTGTTCAGTCCAGTCTAAGTTAAAATCATTAAACAGATGCCCACTTTTTTCAGAGTTAGGTTGTTTAAAGATCTTACGAACACATACATAATGAACCATGTTACCCACCTTATTATTTTTAGTGAGATTAAGAAGAAGTTCTTCTTGCAGTTAGCTTCATCCACACCCACCACCTGGACATTCCTTTTCCTTTAGGTGAATTGTCATAAATAAAGAGCATAGTCCATAAAATTGCAATGAAAGAAATTTTACTCTTAAATCATCTATGACAAAATTCTAAAACCCTCATCAACAAATATCATTGAAATACTTCACGCCACCTTCGTACCACCTTTTCCTAAGATAGTATTATGTTTTGAATCACTTAATGCGGATTATTCCTAATATTTGGTGCGTAAATTGCACATGGGGGATCTACGCACATTCAATCCACGAATTACAACTTCAGCGATGAAAGCATTGTCGGATTGATTTCATACTTTTACCAGTGATTAAATGTTACATTGCCAAATAAGGAAGGAAAGGCTTATACAGGACTGGAATTTTAGCAGTCTTTCTCGTCTACGTCCATAAAATAAACATGCCCTGGACGGGGCAATTCTGGTACCCATCGCAGTAGCAAAACCTGCAGAAATGTTGGTTAATCAGGACAAAATTGTTCTGAGTGGGGAGGATACGCTCCATAAATCTGGCAATAGCTTTTTGTTGAATGGCACTGTTGGAAGAATGCAAGAAAGAGATACTGACTGGCCTGAATCCCCCATCCTTTCGGGATGTTGGAATATAGAGAGAACACATCCATAGTTGCAAGTATGGTTCCTGGTGGAAGTAGTCCTTTCTGATTAATTGATCATGTTCTTAAAAAATCAGTACTGTCCTGCACATATTACGCAAGAGTAGTAACATGATCCTTAGTTGGAGATCCACTAGAGGAATTTTTTCAGTGGGCGGTGGCCGGACCACATATAATTGGACGACCAGGACTAGGGGGGCACATCATCATACTGCTTATGGATCTTAGGAAGAATATAGAATCTCCCCTGGTTAGGATGGGTGGTAATGATAACATTCCTCATTGTGGAATCTATAGCTCCATTTTCAAAAGCTTCGTTATAGCTTCTTTGACCTTCCTGGAATGGATATTAAGTCATATCCTTGTTGAGAGGCTTATAGTAAGTCAATCAGAAAGTTGTCGGTTACATTCTTTGATAGTCTGTCCCTATCATGATGACTACCGCCGCAACCTTTGGTCGGCTTCCTTAATAACCAATATCCTGTTGTTTCCAAGAGTGCTTAGGGCCCGACGTTTTCTTCAGCTGAGATATTACTAGATGTGTTTTCCAAGTTGAGATTGGGGGTGGGAATGTAAAATCTGGGTAATTGATGACGGTATGTAGGTGTCAAGCGCACCTATCTCTACCAGGGAGTGGAGTGAATACTAGGCTTACGAAGAAGATGCATGGATAAGGTTAGCACTCCCGAGCAACCATTATAATCACCAGAAAATTGGCATTAAAGAAAAATTCTCTCAATCTAAGACGACGAGCAAATTTTGTTGGCATCTTTGCTTTGAGTTCAAAACCGGATCATGGGGAGGAGGGGTAGGGCACATTTTCAACCCCTCTTCGAAGAGAAGTTCATCACCAGATGATAACTGATAGTTGACACATTTGACAATGTTTTAACATTACACTGTTGTCTGTCAAGGTGCACGGTGTGTCCCTACGATAAATATCTGCGTTGTTTTATCCACGTTCTCTTTCGAGAGGAGGTAGTAATTGGAAAGCCCAGCAGTAATCATCCGGAGTGTTGCTCTGTATTATTTAATGTATCAGATGTGGGAAAGACAACCAGCCTGCGGATACATTGGAAGACAAAAATTGTTTTGCAGATTTCTAGTGCGACGGCAAGAAGATGTGTCATCCCTATGTATTAATTTCTGAGTTTGGATCAAATCCATATACTTTCCTTGTATAACCAAACATATACTGCCATTTGGCAATGATGAGATGAATTGTGAGTGTCAACATTAGCCTGGCCAAACATGGCTCAGGTAGTGTATTTGAGTGAGCATGTTAAAACACTTTGAGCATGTCTTGTAAATAAGGAATATCACATGATAAGGTTAGAGTCCTGAACAATACCTCATGATCGATGGAGATAGTAAGTGTCAAAATGTTGATATTTGGGATTTAAAAGAAGACCCTTGGGTACAGTACCTAAGTATCTGTTAGTGAGAAGAAACTGTGATGAGAAAGAGATCTAAAGCAATTTTCTCTTAGAGTACGTCCCCATATGATTAACAATTACGAACATGCAAAGGAAGACGAGAAACAACTAAATGGAGATGGGACCGGAACCATACTGGTTGCAGGGAGACTACCACAAAAGGATAGGGTTTATCTTAAAGCTGAAATGCATCTCAACAGAACCCCAACAACCTACACTGGGATACAGAGATGCCAAAAAATAACAATTATATATCCAAACAGCAATCTCAACCAACATGGGGTAATGAGAAAAATAAAACTTCCAGACACACAGCAACACTACAACACAACGTTTCGGCTGAAAAATCAAGCCTTTATCAAGTGAACTACAAATAACACTTTCAAACTTTCCATACATGATGTGGATGACTGATATGGGTCTGTAATTATTAAGTGCTAGGTGATCACCCTCTTTAAAAATTGATACTAACACTAAAAAGGATTTTGCTCATCATATGTTGAACATTTGGTCCGTTTGTAACTTTAGCTTTTGTCCTTGGCGTGATATTGTTGTGCATATTACAAAACTGTTTTTGAACATTTCGTCGCCCGTATGTCGAGGGCTGCGTCATTAAATGACGTTTGCTGCGTCTATGGAACATGGGTACCACTTTTCCTTATCCCTAAATAAGGGAGCTTATCTTCCAAATACACTCCGTTAACTGGAGATAACGCTTCGTTCACTTCGAGCTAACAAAGCTGATACCCCAAACGGCGCCTTATCTAGGGTAAACAAATCTGAACCCCAAATAGCGCGCCTTATCTTAAGTTAACAAAGTTATCTCGAGATAACAGAGCTTAACCCCAAATACGAACCTTATCTATGGTTATACAAAGCTTATCCGGGATAAGGTCTCTTATATCGAGATAAGGCACCCTTAACTCCAGATCAGAAAGCATTAACCCCCAGTACCGCACCTTATCTGTAGTAACACTCCTTCTCCTAGGGTATGCAAGATCAATTAATGCTGATACACTGCGTTTATTTTGTGCGGAAATACTGTTGAACGATCACTATCACTTAACAGTGATCTTAATAAATTGCAACGTGGCTAGAAGAGAGTAAATTGACCCTAAATGCCTCCAAAACAAAAGCTATGCTCTTTGGAACAAACCAGAAAATCAGAAAAGCCCAAAATCTGAGCTTATGCATCATAATACTCCATTAGAAACAGTGCAGAGTTTTAAGTATTTCGGTTCTTATTTTGATCCAATTTAAAATGGAATTTGCATAAATTACCCCTGTACAACTACTCTAGCAAAATATATTGGCTTCATTTACAGCAATTATAAAATATCTCACAACTGAAAGTCCCATTACTATCCACCAATCCCTCATACCTTCCAAGGCTTGTTATTGGGATATTGTTTTGGGGAATTGGCAGTAGATCCTATGAGTGAGAGGATTGAGCGCCAACGATTCGATCAGCAAGAGCTATTCTTAGGGTTCCCTGTCAGAACAAGCTCCAATTACCTTCGCCTAAAAATGGGCTGGGAACCTTTGGCAAAGCGCAGAGACTATCAACCTCGAAGTATGTCTGTTGACAAAAATGTCTGGCAGGGATGGTTCCCGTAGCTTACTCCCATCATTTTACTTTGGTTAGGGCAGCCCACAACATTCGCACCCGGTCCATTACTTTTGGAAAAACTTAGAAACTACAAGCCAGCTTTCGAATTCGGTAGGCGGTCTTTCAAGTACATAGGGGGGTGTATTAATACTGGAACAAATTAAGTATGCAGAACACAACCACTTCCAGATAATGTATCCATCTTCAAAAACAAGTATTTACATGCAAATCTTTAAATAGTATATTTGATCATTATGCAAGCTAATGTGCAAGATCGGCTGCATATTTGGAAATTTTTCATTTAAAATATATAAAATATATAAATTTTACCAGGTGTTTGTGCAATTGTTGCAAAAATTTTTAATTTCATGGGCTTCTGTAATTGTTAAACACTTTAATTTGACTTGATGTAATTTTTTTTCCCCCTAAGTTAAAAATTAAGGTATGGGTTTTTAATGTAAAGTGCAATATCTCGATTATATTTTTAATTGAACTTTATATTCTTATGCTGTTACTTACTTGCTCATATTTATGCTGGTTTAGATGTATTTGAAATATTTTCTTGTAAATTTAAGCTATTATATTGTACATTGGTAATTTGGTAGTTTTAAATTTTATTGATATGTATTTTTAAAGTTGATATTGCTGGGCCACATGGTAGAACAGAGGGTACTTAAATTTCCCTCTGAATGTGGACCCAGGATAAAGATGAAATAAACAAAAAAAATAAAGATTGAGAATAACCAAGCAAAGCTGAACCCCAAATAACGCGCCATATCTGGAGATGACAAAACTTAACTCCAAATAACGGCCCTTATCTAGAGTTATTGATTTTACCTTGCATTAGTTGTTGTGTCGTGCGAGTCCGCCTGTGGCCCATCACTTTCGGCATATGAAAATTTATACTACTTCCTGTTTGGTGATAATTCTCTGTAATTGTAGGCTAACGGTCACCCTGACCATTGAAAGGAATGTAAGGACGTATGTTACTGCCATTTCGCCCTTGTGGCCATCCTGTCTGATCACGCCCTCTTTAACCAGACTTATTGACAGATTCCAATAATCGATTAATTGACCACTCGGTGCTACGCGACGAGTAAAATGTTACCAACAGTGATATGCCGGGAAGTCACACGAGTTGTTGACCTACTTAAAGTGACTTAAAATACATAGGATCAATCCAAAAAGGAAAAAACAAGGTAGTATTAAAAAGTTGAGTTGCAAAACTCAGAATCACTGGCAGGTCACTGTGCAATAATTGAGGCTCAGATTCCAATGAAAATAGCGAGCCACACGAGTCAACACGGTATTCCACTAGTCTGGAGAAGCGGGCTTCACATTGCTAGTAAAAAAATCCGTGTTGTAAACAGTTTCATTGTTACAAGACAAAGTAGCAAAAACTATTCGCCAAATCAAATCAGTAAATAAACTGTGCTAGATCTGTATCGGAAATGGAAGTGAAAAGATTGGGTGATCTCGTATTTTGCCGTTGCGTTGGAAAAGCTTTATGTACTTAAATCAGTAGTGGGGATTCCTTGAGGTTTCCATGGCACGTATGCGTGTTCGAAGAGTTCCGTTGTTCGAATCTGTCCAGTCTCGTGATTATCGTGGACAGCATTAGATAACGGACTATTCAAGCTTTCTGAGTGTTTCAGACGGTGCCGGACCAAGCACATTATACCGACATGACGTTACAAGAGCTCAAGAAGCTCTGGGAAAAGTAAGGGTTAGTAGAAGTTCGACGTTATTTAGAATCAAGGAAAAATGCAGTAATGATGCCGTAAAAACTACGAACGCTGAAGATATATATTGCAGAGGCAGAAGCCTCGAAGCAAAAAATGGCCATTTAGAGAAGGGAAGAAAATAGAGCTTTGCGAGTAGAGCTAAGGAGTTTAGCACAGCAGATGGAATGGTTACAGATGATGAGGCATTGACATGTGGAGAAGAGTAAAATTACTGTATTGGAAAATCTATGAGAGAAGTATAGATGAACAGTCATCAAGGCAGTCAAACTTATCGCCCGAGTATGATATGGGAACACATTGGTTGGATCAAGAAACTGAGAACTTGAATCCAAATCCATGGGAAAGGCCATCTGATGAAGCATCAAAAAATTGAAGGTGTACAGATCTTGAATCATATCTTACAAACCATATGGTGAACCGCCGTCATTGGCACCGCTATGAACCAATTCATATTGTCGCGTATGTGCCACTTTCTCATTCGTACCAGGACGGACCGCCATCATTGACATCCCACCAGATCACCATCACCAAAACAGCATAGAACCCTTGTCAAAGCTGCATAACCTTTATTGCTGAAAAACCGCAAGAAGAAATTGTCATATGTGCTTTACCTGAAGCCATTGCCAAGTACAGCAACAATTGACAGTGCCAAGTCAGCAGGCAATTGTCAGTTGAAAATGTCACCAGCAATGTCATCTAATGTCAGCAACAATGACATTGCCAAGTCAGCAACAACTCGACAATGCACAAAGTCAAGCAGCACTTGTCAGTGCCAATGTCAGCAATCAATCGACATGCAAAGTCAGCAACAATGGACAGTGGCAAGTCAGCAAAAATCCGACAGTTGGCCAAAGTCAGCAGCAATTGGTCATGCCAACGTCAGCAACAATCGACATTGCTCAGTCAGCAAAACAATTGTCAGTTGTCCAAGTCAGCAGCAATTGTCAGTGGCAAGTCAGCAACAATCGACAAATTTTTTGCCAAGTCAGCAACAATTGGTGACAGGCCCAGATCCTTCACCAACCCCTTCTTCCTCGGGTCCATCTCACCTGTCACCGCTGCCATCTTCCGTCAGCAACAATCGACAGTGCCAAGTCAGCAGCAATTGTCAGTGCAAAGTCAGACATCGACATTGCCAACGTCAGCAAAACAATGGCAGTGCCAAGTCACCAGCAATTTTCAGGGCCAAGTCAGCAAAACAGGATTGACATTGCCAAGTTCAGAAACAATTGTAGCACCAAGGTCAGCTAACAAAATTGCTAGCACCGAGTCAGCAAAAGTGTCAGGTACCAAACACCATGGCAGCAATCAGCACTACCACAAGGTAACTTGTGGAATTACAACACAGTGCTCCTATGTCTCAGTATATGACCCAGCTGCGACTAACCTAACGATGTCATGCTAGAGACATCAGAAGAAGGCATCGCTACCACACCGTCAAATACAACCATTACATGGCGATCCACTAGATTTTGTAAGTTCATGCAAGCCTTTAGGTACAGTTATCGAGGAGAAGACCAACATGACACTGGATTAAGCTCTATTATATGTGAACAGCTACCGCTGGATAAGCCCAAAAATCGACTGGTCAGAGGGAATCTCAAAGAGGAGCTACCGGATATGCTGAGGCCAATTCCACTCCTGAGACAAAGGTTTGAAGATAAATATACGAATAGTCAACAAACCAAAATGTATAATATTGCAGGAAGCGCGTGGAAGAGTTCAAACCCAGAAGATGGTAGACTTGCCTGTAGAGGGTATTCTCCAGACGAGCCACCATTCAGTAGAGTTGGCATGGACTTCTTTGGTCCCTTTGAAACAAAGAAGGGAGGATCTTGTGTAAAAAAGGTTACGGGGGTAAGTTTTTACAGTATGGCATCTAGTGCAGGGATATGCACCTAGAGATGGCAGATAATTTGGACACCGATCGTGCATTAATTCCATCCGTAGATTTGTTTCCAGACGAGGCCAAGTACAAGAGATAAGGTCGATAATGGCACAAACCTGATAGGAGCCCATAGAGAATTGAAGGCAGAGATAGACAAATGGAACCATGTGCAGATCATGATGAGTTACATGGCCAGAAATGCATTAAATGGTCCTTTCAATCCTCCTACAGGTTCCCATTTTGGAGGTATCTGGGAACGCCAGATTACGCACAGTCCGTGAAGTGCTATGTTCCATACTCAAGGAGCAGATTGTTACCGATGCCGGTTACAGCGTCAATCTGTTTTGCGATGCTCGAAGCTTATAATTAATCTTCGACCATCACCAGAGTTTTCCGAAAGTATGTCAACGACCTAGAAGCTTTGACGCGAAACCATCTTCTGCTTATGAGACGAACGCCAATAACTAAACCACCAGCAATCACTGAAACACAGACAGTTTAAACGGCGAGGGAAACAGGTGCATATACTGGCCAGCCTATTCTGGAAGCGATGGTCTAAGGAATACCTTCTAGAACTTCAGGAAAGACAGAAGTGGTTGAGACCACGAAGAAACGTACGAGAAGGTGATGTGGTACTCATAGTGGAATGATACTGGCCAAGGAATTCTTGGATGTTTGGTAAGTGATTCATACTTTTCAAGACAAGTTGGGATACGTACGTCAAGTGAAAGTGAAGACCAAGTCATTATCCGAACAAGAACCATTTTCAAAGTTGTGTGTGCTGCTGGAAGCATGCATACCCAGAACAGCCGAACGTCAATCCCTCTAATGTGTACCGACACAGCAACTGCACAAGCAAAGGAAGTACAACAGGCACCAACACAAAGAAATATCCAGGAAGCAGGAACGAGTTCGAACTAGAACAGGAAGATTGGTGAAGAAAAGAGGCCCGCTTGACTTGTAAGCAGCGACAGAACAATACCGATTACAAGACAAAGTACAAAATTTGAACGGTTGTTGGATGATGGTACTTGTGAGGGAATTCACCTAAGGGTCGGTTAAAGTGGATCCTGGGATCCATGCTTCTGGCTGGTACTACGGTGACTCACAGATTGCTAGTATTTCTTCAACTTGAAGCACCAGAGTTCATGTACAATAGTAAATTCAACAAAAGTGTTAAAATTACCAGAGATGCCATTCAAGCTTACGTTAACAATTGCAAGGAATGGAACCTGGGTTGCGTTCTCTTCGGAACAGTTGATGGAAGCATACTATGAGTTTAAAAAATCATTCACTATTGTCAAATTGCAGGTTTGCAAACTGGTTGCAATCCCATCGGGAACAGTGGTGTTGCCATACAATTTAAAGGGGATACGGGATTACTGTTGGACTGGACGACGGCCTATGATGTTGGAGCAACTAAAGTGCCTTGAAGTTTGAAGATTTAATGTCTAACTGGTGACGAACGTTCGGGCCTAACGACAAGAGACGTTGGAAACCAAGAGATGGATGAAGGACTGGAGATACTTGGATATATACAGAAACTCAAGTCTTAATGAAACCTTTCTTTAATATATATATATAGACTCAACATGGTATAAATTACCATGTATATATTTGAACCAATGATTTCACCTTAATTGGGGTGACAATTGCAGTTCGGTTCTGTCTCTCCCCGCAGGAGAGTTTTTATTTACAGTTAGATTAGAGATTAGAGTAGATAAAAGCCAGACCATTTGGACAAGTTTAAAGAAATATATATTTCCAAATTTGTTTTAGTAGTTAAAAAAAACGGCATTTACCTGATTTCAGGAATATCCAATATTGATTTAGTAAATGCGTTGCAGTCATCAGATTTACGTCAGAAATTACTTTTTGTGAAGTTAGCAAACGGTTTTTTCTTCTATGACTGCAGGTTGTTTATAAGTTACACTCGTCCAGGTTCGCCATAGAAATGTTTAGTTTCACAAAAAACTTAAAACTTTAGTTTCATCGCGGCCCGATTAATTGTAACATTTTTGAACTAGTACACTTAAGGGCCGGTTATGTTACTGCCATTTGCTCCTTTGCCTATCTGTCTGATCACGCTCTTTAACAAGCACGTCTTGATCCGATTCAATAATCGATTAATGGCCAATGGTGCTAAGTGGACAGTCAAGATGTTACAACAGTGATATGCCGGGAGGTTCCACACGAGTTTTGACCTACTTAAAGCTACTTAAATTTACACTAGGATCATCCAAAAAGGGAACAAGGTGGTTTAAAAGTTGAGTGCAAACTCCGAATTACAATGGGATCACTGTGCATAATTTGAGCTCATGATTCCAATGAAAATAGCGAGCCACACGAGTCAACACGGTATTCCACTATATCTGGAGAAGCGGGCTCTACAATATGTAATTGTTAGTATTCAGTTATTGGCAGGAGAGATTAAGGTTGTCATTTTACATTGAAATGAATATTCATAACAATTAATATGTTGTCTTTGAAGTATTTTGTAAACAAATATATATAAAAAAGTACTACTTAGGACGGAAAATGAGACAACAATTATTAAAATAATCCGGTGATTTTCACCAATTTGAACAGAAAATTAATATCACAGGGAAAACTTCTGCCATCTATTGTATGAGAAGCTGCATCATTTTTTCATACCAGAGACAAACTAGTTAAAAATTTATCAAGAAAAACTAGTATTCAAATGCTCCTAGACAAAGAGAGTTGTGGAGTGCCAAATCGTGTGAAACGCATTTCAATACGGAATAAACCCCAAACTCGTTCTAACCTCGTCTTCATGGCCAAATTCATTCCCATTGAAAAAATGTGTTTCACACGATTTGGCAGTCCTCTATGGTGGAAAAGTGTAAGCGGCCGTACAAGCGTACAAATCTACAATGTAATTCATTGCATTGTCAGAGCTCCTACATGAAAACTATCGATTCATAAATACAGCATCTAAATGTCTTTGAAATTTTTCTCGGGGGTTTCAAGGAAATACAATTCGCCTAAATATTCTGATCTTCCTTTGATGGCCCACTGGTCTAAGCCAAGGAAATTATTGATTTTTATTTTTGATGTTCAGTCGGTTCGAGTCCGGTCGAGCCTACCATTTTCGACTTATTAATTAATGTTGTTACATATAGTATGTCTCAGTTGGTGATATCATTCTTTTTAGTTGAGATGTCCGAGGTCATGATATAAAGTCGAAATTCAAGTACTGAAAGTACTGATTTTTAATTGAGATTTTCATTTAATGCCATCGTAAATAACCTCGTAATCAGTGGCATCGTTCGTATAATTCACATATTCCTTGCAAAAAATGTAGTGAGTCATGTGTAGACGTATATTCTGTTTATCGGGTTGCGAGGGTTTACAGGTATTTCATAAAAATTGAATTCGAATTCTTATGCAAATAGGCCAATATGGTATTGTAAAATTCATTCGTTGTATCGGTTAGTAAATTTTACCTGTTCAGACATAAATGTTCATATTTTTTTCAGAGATGCCACATTTCATGGAAAAACCATGAATTCGGTACTTTTGTTTGCCTTTAGTATTTTTAGTTTTTTTTCAGCCCGGTTTGGGGGTTTCATGGTTCTTTTATGCGATTTTCCAGGGGTTTTCGCCAGTTTAAAGGTTTCTGAGTGATGCTAAGTGCAAATTTATAGGCTTATCGTAGAAATTAATGTGCAGTTTCCTTAATTGTAACGGTAAAATGTTGGCAATAGAATTGCCACGTATCCTGTTAGTAAAATACGTCTTACTAAATGCAAAACAGTAACTCATTCTTTTCTTTTAAAATGTAGCAGTGTATTATCACAAAAGGGGACAAAAATACACTCCCACAATTGTATGCCCTTTTTAATTCTATTTTTTTTTTTGTGAAAAAGGCGTACAATTGCAGAAACTTTAAAATCTGAATATCTCAGTAACTGAAGAAAGAGATATAAATGTAAAAAAAAATAAAAGGTTTATTTTCCAAGTATACAAATTTATATAAAATCTCAAATTTTGATAGCTATTTGATGTTCACAAAAATAAAGGAAATCTACCAAAAAACGTTGCCAACCTAAAAAAACACCAAGTTTTAAAAAGAGTACGAGCCATATAAAGTTAATAAATGTAAAGAGAGCGCTAAGTATATATAATCAAGTGCGTCTGCCCCATTGGCAAATTTGGTCCCATTTCTTCTGCAATGCAAAAGAAAATGTCTGTTTTCCCACCAACAACCTCCATAAAGCCCAAATATAATTTATAGTGTTCATGCTGGAGGTGCTGATGCAATAATACCGAGTTAAAAACAACCAATCTTCATGTGAGGCAACCAAAGCAGCGGAACCTTCCTGGTCTTTAGTAGTCTTCTTCCTGCTGGGTATTTCCGAAGATAGGTACAAAAAATACACAGCCTCGAAACTACGTTGACATAACTCATAACCACATACCTTTTCTACAAGATCGACTGCAGATCCTCGGAACAACATTTGCATTGGGAGACAATTGCCCTCGTGGAATGATGTTTACGACGAGCTCGGCCTTATTCCGTATTGAATACAGCTCCAACAACAAGAATCAAGCAAGAACACGACAATACACAGCAATATCAACTTGAAAAGTATTCAAGTCAGAACAAGACAAACCCTTTCCAACAAGAATAGGAATACTATTCCAAACTCAACTGCAATCTACCATTAAACAAAACAAATGCAGTAGATTTATATAATCAACAATTTATTCTCATAATGATGTTCCTAAATGAACTATCACGAACGTTCTCAACAAAGGAATCGTACTGGAATAAATTGGGACCAAGTTTGCCATGAGCACGCCATTGAGTAAACTTGGTGCTCTCTTACTCTCTTTAATCTTTAGTACCTTTATATGCTCGTACTCTTTTTAAACATTGGGTTTTTTTTTACGATGGCAACGTTTTTGGTAGATATGCGTTTACGGACAGGAATAAAAAATCAGACTCTATTATGCTTGAGATTTGTTCTAGCCTGGTGCCGTGCCTCAACTCCCAACTAA
Source organism: Ophioderma brevispina (assembly GCA_023653785.1). NCBI lineage: Eukaryota > Metazoa > Echinodermata > Ophiuroidea > Amphilepidida > Ophiodermatidae > Ophioderma > Ophioderma brevispina. The sequence continues at coordinate 44,722 of JAMKCH010025755.1, forward strand.
CCAACATTGGCGTACAGTGCATACGTGTTCACAAACGGAAGGATTTAGCGGATCAGTGAACGACCATTCATATGGCTTCAACAGGGATGTTTTCATCGTGTGTTGATTTACTTTGTGAGAGTTTCAAAATGTGAAAGAACATGCACACAGTTGCCAGTTTTTTTCCATAGGCTACTTGTAATTGCGGTAGTGGTGCTTAACCTACAGCCCAAGACCTTTTTTATCGGCATCATAAAAAGTAACTACTCCCGAAGTATCATTCCTCTTTACTCCACTTTCAAAGATGCAAAATCGCATAAATGCCTGCCATAAACTGAACTACTTAACCTGATTTTCCTCCTGCTTAACTGCTTTGGCACTTAATAATCACAACTTCCTAACCATGGGAGCCTTCAAATTTCACATCCTGATCAACATGGCCTTGAAACTATCGGTCGGAAAACCTGACCCATTATTATCCTCATCGAGTATTGTAAGAAACCTTTTTGAAATACTTTAACCGGACGTTTTGTCAGCGACTGCAATCTTATCCCTTCCGATGAGCCGAATACCAAAAGGATTAAATAATTCTCTTTATACTCCAGCAGTACTACACTACTACTGTACTGCAAAATTACTCCTTGGCCTCGCAAACCTCTTTTGCAAGCAACATACATGTGTTCGGGCAATGTGGGTCGCATAACACCCCTGCAGTAGCACATTTATATGACTGTTACATTCTATATCTATTGTCATTTGAGATTATCTCGATTGATATTAACCATATCGACTGTGCAGTTGGAATTGAATATCAATATGTGATTCCTCGTCCACGTTTTCTAAGAACTGGACGAAACGGCAATGTAACACTCCTTCGAAAAGTCTCCATTGGTATACTGTTAATGGTCATGACCTTTTGGATTTAAATCTGTTTAACCATATGTTCGCTATTAGCCCCTAAAAGGACTCTAACGCAATGACATTGGCATTCCTCACCGGACCTATCAGTTTTACAGAAACTTTACGTACGAATTTACCCATTGTGTCATAATCTTGACCTCCCTGCTGGCATCTACGACAACAACGTATACCTCTGCTGTAATATCCAGGTCTGGTGTCGCTCCATTCATATGTTTTTTCATTTTGGTCAGGCGAGCCGAACGCCTTGCAAGTGATTCCCTTCACTTGAAAATAGAGAAACACGGTTGTTGCTACTGTCAGCCCCAAAAGGTTGTCATTTTTACACACAGCTATCGAACATTCAATTGACTGACCAGGGTCGGATCCTTCACTTCCTATGGTTTGCTTTACCTCCCCCACATCTTAGATTCTTTTCAACATGAAGATCGCCCATTTCTAGTTTAAAGTCCTCACCGGTAGGTAGGTCTTATGTACGTTCATCGGGATTCAATGCGAATTTCTGGCTTTTCCTCCTTATTAATCTGATCCATTTTACTGTTTAGTGTTGGGTAGTAGGAGAGAAATTCTTCGTCGGTGCCGCGTTTCCAGAGCTTTTTAGCAAGTCTCAAAGATAATGATTTGATCGATCACCACGCAGCTTGAGTTGGTTTTGTATTTCTGGACCTCATCGCTGCGTTTCTTGTTTCACTTTCGCTACATCACCTAATCGTCCTAACGTTCTTCTACATCAATTGTCATCCTCATGGTCGCCGCTTCTTGTCTTCTTTGTTCATTGGCTGCTTCCGACTCATTCTCCAAATGTCTTTCCACATATTTTATGCCAATGTCGGGACGCTTTCACTGCAATGTTTGACGGATGCAACTAAGGCAGCCGTTCTCAGTGACAACCCTCTTATATTTCTTTGCAGCATCTACTATTGACGTGTATTCATGATCATGTCTGGGGTGTCCAGAACAACACATTCTCGCAACAGATGAAATCGTGACATGTGTGGCGTAATACCTAGCCTTCTCATCTGGTGGCCTTTCACCCATATTCGTGATTTTGACAACTTCTGTTTGATTGTACCATGCTTAATTTCGTCAAGAGAGTAAACATTGTGACCATGAAGACATGACAACCTTTTATGACTTTTCATACCAAAGTCACAGAGGAATTGCTCGCAATCAAGACACCGACCAAAGGCTTCTTGCTCTTTGTTACAGCAGTTACAGACAAGCATTGGGCTTGTACCACTGGCTAGCTTCTCATAACTGATTGCGTCATCGACCTGGCTTTGAAGCCTGAAATCAAGTTTGAATTTGGTGACGTCTCCATCTGGTATCTCAGTCTCATCTTTGCAAAGAGGACACTTCATCGAGGATGTTCCTGGTGGAGCATAGCTCAGGAGACAATCCTGACAGTAACTGTGTACACATGGTAAGATTCTTGGTTTTCGGAATCTTCCAAGGCAAATTGAACACGTGATGGATGCTTCACTTACTCTAGTCGCCATGACGTCTTTCGTGAAAGTTGTCTATAGAGTAAAAATAGAAACAATATAGGAGTTGCTTTTTTCAGAAGTTTGTGAAGGAGGTGTTTAACAACTGTTAACCTGAATAACATTTTGAATAGGACAAATTCTAAGCAACAAGATACAGATTGGACACATGTTTTTCTTTATTTAGTATTGAAATGTGATCATCATTCATCAATCTTTATTTAAAAAACACACAAAAGATTGTACACAAAACCCAGGACACAGTCTGGGCAGACCCAGACACGTGCAGGGTACACAATATTGCAAAGGCAAGTAAATAAATATATTTACAATATTTAAAAAGATAAAACAAGTTAAAGTCATAAATAATGATATCTTTTTCAATTAAAGTCATAAATAATGATATCTTTTTGGAAGTGCTTACTACATGCTGTCCCCCAAAAAGCTGTTCCCCACTAGTGGATGAAATAAACGATTTTTCTTTACTGCAAAACGGAAATTAAAGTTCTAAAATTGTTTAAAAACATAAAAGAACATTTCTTCAGGTTTCAAAAGAATTTCAGTTTGTGACATTCCAAACTGAAGATAGCATGAGTTTTGTTGAACGTATTCATTTTGCAAGTTAGAACTAAATCTGTCAAATGCTTTACAAAGTTAATCCTGTCGTTCCCTTAGCTATCTTTCTTTACAACCGGGGCGCCGGGGGGTGGTGGTGAAGGGGACGGCCGCCCAAGAGTTTCAATTTTCAGTAAAAACAGGAGTTTTAATCAACAAATTGCGTTAAAATTAAGGGTTTTACCTATATGAGTTAATCGTGTAATTTTTCGCCCTCCCTAAGAGTTTACCCTGGCGCCGCCCCCCTTTATATTCTTTATTTTTCCATTCGTGATGAAGTTATTTTCAGGGAATGATTGCCTATCGATTGTTGTGGTGTAATTGTTGAACAACACAACAGAATGAAATTGAAATTAAAAGACGAGCGTTCCCATGCATGACTTAAGGGTCAATCTTCGGGAAGTCACACATGTGACCGAACTTATTTTGCCCCCCCCCCCACCAAAATAATGTTTCCACTTTCGCTAGTCCATCTAGCTAGCCACCGAGCGCCCTAGCGCGAGGCCTCGGGCTGCGCGCTAGGTGGCTAGGTCACAGGGGGAGGGGAGCGAACACGGGGGAGCGAAGGTCTTTCTAGATGGACTAACTTTCGCTAGATTAATTTCTTTGTCGTGGGAGGCCAATAAAGTTTGGTCACGTGTCTTTTATTAGAATGTAATTTGATTTTAAGTTACTTATTACATTTATTAGTACATTGAGTAATAATCCAATTCTCTGATACCTTGTAACATGGTTCTTTATTTGCTTCTGATATGCTTTCATAATTAACATTATTCAAACAATAGAAAGAAACGATTTACAAATTTGTTTTTGTTTCTCACTGTGCATTGGTAACACAAATGAGAAACACCTAACCATGGACTGGGTATTTTGTTCAACAAAACCTACACATCTTTTTTTTATTATTAGTTAAAGGTGCATTTCGTGATTCCAGCACCTTCAGTTTTACTCATTGTTCACTAGATATCCTTGAGAAAAGCTTATTCACAACTTTTTAGCTGATCCTGACTTTGCGGTTTTGTGTTATGAGCAAATGTTTGTTTCCCAAGGTCCCATAGGCTACTGTGCTATAATTTCTGTCCGTTTACGGACAGAAAATACAAAATTGCGAATTTCTTACAGACACTGCCCAATTTGCACGTAAGATTTGGCACACATGGATTACTAATGTTAACGGTTCAAATGATATGAAAATCTCAACTTTCTTGCGGTAAGTCGGGGGGACGAGGCTGTGGATCACGAAATGCCCCTTTAAAGATAAGCTTTATGTACAGTGTAATCTTATGCATCAGATAAATTTGTTTTAAATATAAAAGGTCAGTATTCAAATAATGTCAGCACTTTTCTTTTTCCCTGTTTTGTGTACTTGAAAGTCGATGTATTCAACACCAGGCACTGCGTCCAGGGCCTATTTTGTTCCGTTTGGTACGAAAGACCATTTTCAGTGATTGACATATTATCATGATAAGTAAGGTTTGACGATTGATTTGACTTCAAAGACATTTTAGAAGGTTTTTAGCCCACATGTCCCTCTAGAAAATGTCGGCAATTTCCACAGGAGGGGGGGGGGAAGTTTCTACAGGGGTAAATTTTAAATAATGGTCAAAATAACGTGAAGTATAGCTCAAATTGTTCGTGTGGTAACAAGGAGTAAACAAGTATATGGTGAACTGTCTGTAAAATGCATCGTTATGGAGATATACAGCAAAATAGGGTAAAGGTCAAATGTATATTCAGCAAAGGTCTTATACTGGTTTGATTGAGTTTAAAAGTATCTAAATTGCAGTTGTATTCTATGATTTACAATGTGAATCATATTTGTTTAATGTTGATAAGTTTTCATTTAGAATATTATTTACTAAACTCAGGCTTGGTATTTTGAACTTTGAAATTGAGGTGGGTAGATAGAATCGAATACCCCGTGAAGATAGACTCTGTCAATTGTGTAATTGATAATTACACATAATAATATTGAAGATGAATTCCATTTTGTCTTAATATGCCTATATTTTTTAGATGAGCGAAATCGCTATATCCAATATATTTTGTAAACTATTCTAACCTAGCAAAATATTCTAAGCTAGCAGGGCCGTACGCAGGATTTATTCGGGGCGGGGGTGCGGGACTTTGAAAAAGTGGACCATTTTGGTAAAGGTAGACCTAACCCACTTTTTTAAAAAGTGGACTTTCTTGTCAAACTTTCTCTAAATTTTGGGACTTTTTATTCAAAAATTCAACAAAAAAAAAAAAAAAAAAAAGGGGGGGGGGGGGGGGGGGGGGGGGGCGACCGCACCCCCGGACCCCCCACCCCTGCGTACGGGCCTGTAAGCTAGTGACCTCAACTAGGCGTGATACTCAAATTAATATCTGTAAATATTTATATTTTGCCTCTAAGAAACATGATGTATTCAGACACGACTGATTTTGTATTTTTGTAATGAAGGGTTGGTGACCGGATGGTCTATCATATTGTAGTCTTGTTCAAGACGCTCGGCTATGTCCCTTTTCGAGGAACATCCCCCGTGTATGATCATTGGTATTGACCCTCTCCCCCCGCGCCTTAGTCTATGTAAACCCTAGCTCGAACACGTCGTAGCCCGGGCGAAGCCCGTCGACTACGGCCCCCAATATGGAGTGTCCAGTCAGTGTACCTCGGACTATGTAAACCCGTACACATGTCATATAGAAAAGCCTAAGCCTAGTCCGGCGCCCATGTAAACTTGTACACATGTCACAGTATATAAAAATGGTCTCAGAAATCTATTTCATACCTTCCATTTTATATACACGAATCACTCCTGTTTACAAACGAATTACTACCGTTCGCAAGTCAACACTGCACGGCTACCCGAATCTCCTCCCATATATTAGAAATTGCTAAATACAGGAATCGCTCACTGCGAGGCGCAGCCGCACGAACGAACTTTTACCGGACACTCAACAATATTTATAAAGAAGTCTAGGTTTGCCGCCGGGCACCACTCCTCCATTGCGATACACACGTCAAAGAATCCCCAAACCACCAACAAAGCGAGACACGACGTGCTAATTACAACGTCACACCATGCATAATGCTCGTCGTGTGATCTATTCCAACCAATTACTGCACGGGGTTGTGCTGTACAATCAGGGGTAACCCTAAGAACAATGCGCTGTGAAACGAGGTTCCGATAGCTCGTGTGAAGTGAATGGGAAATAGGGAATATTCCGTAATGAGGCAAAACGGTTATAATGGAACGATGTCATGGATGGGGAAATATTTGATGAATTTGGTTTTTGCTTGTGTATTAAGACTGTCTAGCACTGAACTATGTCAGAACTACACCACTGACATTTTCGCTAATATGGACTTTGGATCTATTGCAAAAACACAAATTGTACTAAGGTCTACGAAATTATTATTAGAAAATTAGAATGAAATGTAATTTGATAATTTGGCCGATGGCCATCTTTTCTGGGCTTTATTATCGCGTTTATACATTGACCAACCAGGGTTAATTATATTCAGCAGTGCGCCCTTTTAATATGATCTAACAATGTTGTAAAGAAAGTTTGTTTTGTGACCGAGCGTCTTGTTATTTTTGAATTTCATACACTTGATGGGGACCTAACCAATTTTGCAAATGAGGCACAGCAGTTTTGTAACTCACTTCAATAAACGATGTCGCTCCATGCTGTCAATCCTGACTGGTCAGTGGGTGGATCATGTCAAGGTCACGCTTCATGAATAATCTCGAATCCAGTATTCCTTCGTCATCGCATCGTATCTTTGATTGGCTATTACAACTTGAATAATTCATCGTCGGCCCTTATATGGAAAAACAACCCCCCCCCCCCGCGAAGGCTTTTTTCCACAATCTCGGAAAAAATTACAACTGTGTCCAGACGCTTCGCTGAGCAGGAAAATTTCTCCTGCACGTGCAGCGTCACTCGTCTTTTTCAATTGCGTTTACGAATACAGGAAGACCCGTAATCACTGGCACTGGCATTGTTGGTTGGTGGCTTCTTCTCAGCCGAGTTTGGATTTTAATACCAATACTAGGCTTGCTAGTGAAATAATTCAAGCGAAGCGTCTTGACCAAGACTAATCATATTGCAATAAAGTCTCTCGTTTCGAAAGAACTAAATAAGATAATTAAAGGCGCGTGTTCCGATCGTCTTTGGGACCCCCCTGATTTACCCGGAAGTAGTATCGATTTTGATATCAGATGAAAGGCCGTATTTTTCTCATTGTCGTCCTGAAATTTGAGCTCTCAAGTCCATTTCATTCCCCAGATATAAACAAAAAACCGCCGTTTTAGTGGTTAACCATCAATATTAGCACAGTATTGAATAGGGCTTTGCAACGTGCATTATTGCGTCTACCATCAAACCCGCAAGTTTGTTTCCCACGGTACTTGATGGGGTGTATGTGCAAGTGTCAGGCTCTCATATCAAGTAGAGAACACAATAGACATAAATCGGAACAAGCACCTTTAAAGGTCCATGGTCCGATCGCTAATAGCCTCGTCCCAAGGGACCCCAGATTTTACCGGAAGTGGTCAAAATTTTGGCATCAGAATTTAAGAAAGCTACTATTTTCTCATGAACTTGGACTCCCCAACCATGTTGCCAAAGCCATTACGTTTTAAGCTAAGTACGTTTCAATAAATTGAGTTACAATGGAAGTGTGTGTGAGTGACTCTCCGTTGACTCTTAGCTACTCTTATTACTACTATAGAAGAGTTACAAGTTTTACTCGACGAAACAAAGTATCTGCAGTGAGCAGGCTATGGACCAAATCTTTATGCAATTAATCACTTCAAACGATAACGTATTAACTATAATCAACATACCTTATATTACCAATATAATACAACAAAACAACACTGAGAGCCTTCGCTGAATTACGTGAGCAGCTTTCTGATGTTGTAGATTTCGTGATTTCCATGCTAGTCTTCGGGGTGCGGTACAAAGCTCATTGGGTCATCAATGGAAGAATTAAATTAACAGGGTGTCACAAATGCGTATGTGAGAATGCCTCAAAGCAAGCAGTTAGCCCACTAAGGACAGCACATGATTAGGAGAGAAGGAGGCCCTATATAATTATCATATTAATATTTCACCATTACTTTTCAGTTGGTGTTTCACAGCTACTTTATCATGTACGCAATGTGTTTTTAATCCCCAAAATACACTTATATCGAGACAAAAAAAACGAGAAATGTCTGAGAAACTTCAGGGGCATGCTATCTGGAAAAAGCTTAGAGCATGCCTCGATTTCAATCACCATTTATGAGGTAAGATGTTGTATATAACTGTCGTTTGTTGTGCAGCCTATGATTCCCAGATAGACCTTTTCTCCTTTATGAAAACTATGAATTGGCTTATGCCGATGTAGCCTGTGCAATGAGTGTTAAGACTTTTTAACCCGTCTTCTCAGTCTCACCAAGCAGATTTTGGAAGACAACACAATGGCCTCATTTATCATCACTTTATTGATACCAATTTAAAAATAACATATTCCCAATAAAGGAATAACAATGAGCCCAGGACAGACCTTATTACTGGTCATGCAGGGCGAAAGAACATTATATAAAGCTTACAGTCATTAAAAGTTCACATTTAAATTAACAAATACACAGGTCAAATTTCTAAAATATTGCACTTTTCCCAGGTTGCCTCATTTTTGGCATGATAAATAACAAACGAGGAGATGACGGAAAGTTTTGACACATTATCTTTAAATGATTTAAATGGGATAGGGGATTTAACAGCAGAGTGGAATTCTTTTAACCTTTTCAGGTTGTCTTCAGAAATGAAGCCACGTGACCCTATCTCAATCGTAAAGTATGTCACTTCGAAATGATTATCCTGGATGTCGGAGATTAAAGGAGCATATTATTTTCAACTACTTAATTATGGGCTTGTTAATGCCTATGTTCAAGGGTAACGGACATGCAACACACTGCTTGCGGTGGTCGTAAAAACGTTACCTGTTCTTCGGTTTTGCAAAAATTAAGTTTTTTTGCTGATATTGTTTTATAAGTTATCATAATACCTATCGCTCAATATGGGAGTGGATATTTCACTCTGGAGCCTGAGAATTGGAACTTGCTCACCACCCCATCATGGCGTTGTGTACAGGTAGATGGAAAATACAGCCAGGTAGCCGGGGTGAATTTGCTATCAGTCTATTGGATTTACACCGTGATTACTGGGAAACTGTATACTGGCGTATAGCGGGTATAATATGACCAGGTTGTAAGCGTTATTTGTACAGCGCCTAAGAAACCATACTACGGATTTTCAATGGACCTTTTGATTTTGTACTGGACAATGCTATTGACTAACATGCCTGTGTTGTTTACAGCCATGTCTTGACCGCTAGTTTAGCGGAGGGAATATGATATCAGCGTTGATGAGCGTCGCGACTGGACTGTAACTTTGATTCGGGCTTTGCGAAAACGATGGTGAACGAATCCTGCCTGAGTGGAAGTGAATCGCGACTAAAGCAGACATTACGGAGATAAATGGGAGATGGGATAGGGTCCTAGACAGGGTTAGGTATTGATGAATTATGACACAACAACAATGGCAAACTTTCTCTGATAAAAACTGTCATAATTGCAGGACTCGGTTGCTGAAATGAAAGAAAGTCGAAGGAGAATCAAGAAAAATAGGTAGCTGATTTATGGAGAGATTTGCGTTAGAACCAGAGAGGAGTTGGAAAAATCGGTGTAACTCAAAAAAATTGCAACGAAGCTAAATGAACTTTGAGGATCGTAATCGTAGAAATTAAACCTGATTTTCTCAGGACATTGAACAAGAAAAAGGTGAAACATGGGACCAATCGAAACAGAAAGTCAGAAGGTAATCAATGACCAAAAGAACTTGAATGCGTGATGGTTATGGAAATAGAGGGAGCTCATCGGATTAGAGTCGGGACCTCCTATTTAAATGGGAGTAAACCGATAGTTGTCATGTTTTCAAGAGTTAAGGACAAAAACATGTTCTGAGAAAAACTCATCTTCGATTGAAAAGGGAAGCAATCTCTACATAAATGAATGACTTTGTAAAAAGTATCGTCCAAAATCCAAGAGCAGATTCGTAAAGCACAGAGAGAAATAAGAAACCATGAAGAAAGGAAATTCGCTACAAAAACTTGATTGTGACGATCATGCAACAACAAATCTGTTTTTACATTTGATGAGGAAGCAATGAAATAGTGGCAGGATAGTGGGATGTGTGGCCAAGCCAAAATTAATACTCCAACAAAAGACGATTAAGTTTGTGACATGGAACATAAATGGACTTCTAAGTAAGTCTGAGGATGTAGATTTTATACATTATTGCACTTGTTTTGATATTATTGGTTTTACAGAAATTGGTCATCGTCAAAGAATGATTTGTTACCTTTGTTTAATAATTATGGTGTAGCAGGATGTGTGATGGTGAAAAACCTAAAAGAGGTTGAATAGCAGGTGGCGTTGGTATCTTTATAAAAATGACCTAGTTTGATGCGTATAAACTAATTAGGTACAAAGCAGAGAACGCTCTGTTTTCTTGGATGAATTAACGACGTTTTTTGAGTCTTAAAAATGACATCGTTATGGGAGTAGTTGTATACATACCCCCAACTGACTCTGAAAGACATGTTAGAAATTTAAATTTAAATTATATTCCTGAAATGAAACTCTCACGGACTTAAGGGCATCTTATCCTAATGCTGATTTTATGGATTTCAGGCGATTAAATGCAACGTACTGATATTGCAAAAAGATTATTTATATTGTTGATGATCTTTAATTTTATCCAGAGGTACTGCTCATTTGATATAGCTAATTTCTCTGAAATTCGACGTTCTAAAGATCAGGAAATCAATGCCTGGGGTAGGAATTGCTTGATTATGTAAAAGTTTAACATTTTATATATGAATGGTCGGTCTGTGAAAGATAAAGAGGTGTGGATTTACTTTGTTTGGTCACCAGGGTACGATCTGTGTGATATGCTGTGTTGAGTACTCTTTTTTATTCCGTTATGTAAAGACTTTGAACGGTGTCGTTCTGAGATCTGATATATTGCCCATCACCTGGAGTTAAAATACAAATATTTGCAACAGGTGTATAAACTTTGATGATAGTACATGTATGTCGCCTGAAAGGATAGAAGTGGAACGGTCCAATTGCTGGTGAGTTAAAAAAAATCTTACTTCAAATGAAGTTGATGGTTATTGAAGAGGGTATTGAAACAATTTATACGGGTGAATTAACATGCTTATCACAAGCTCATTGGTGGCGCTTAAATATGCCTGCGTGTAATTATGATTTCGTAAACACAAAACGTTGGTAACAAGGTCCAGAATAATAGCTGGTTTGATGATGAATGTAGAAATATGAAACGAAGAATAGGTTGCCAATGTTGAGAAAATTTAGAATTACAAAAGGTGATAGTGAGGTGGCGTATTAAAATTTGCATTGTCGTAACGAAGGGATAAAACTATGTGTAGATGTAAAAGAATTGTGTACAATAAGAGTTACAAAGTAGCGTTGCTGATAAGGTCAATGACCCCAACAACTTATGGGATACTTTAAAGCAGATTTATAAACATAAGTCAGGTTCGAGGTCAAAAATACTTTGAGTATGATGGTTCTGGTTCGATCATTTAAGAATGTCTTTCAAAGTGAGGTCTACTCAGAGTTTTTACATAACAATGATGTTGAAGAGAATTTGTTAAAGGAAATTCGGATGTTGATGATTTAATCCCAATAAGCGACAGGAAATTATTCAGCGGTTTCAAACATGAAACTAAAAAAGCTGTCGGACCGGATGGGCTCCCAAGGAGGTTTATAAATTCTCTCTTGATATTATTTGCCCCTGTTTGGATATAAAATTTAATTTTATTTTAATACAGCAAAATTCGGACTCATGGACAAGGAGTATTTATAAATTCCAATATTAAGAAATGTGATTCAAATGATCCCTCCATTATGACCCCTTTCTCTTCGTTGATATCATTAGAAAACTTTGTTTACATTATAAAATAACAGGCTGTATTCATGGGGGAACGTTAAACATTCTACCAGAAAATCAATCGGGGTTTAGAAAAGGTTATATGACAATCGATAAGTATTACTCTTCATTGGTAGTTCATTCAAAAGGCTGCTTTCAAGGAAAGCGTGGTAAAAGGCTATTGTATGTATGTGATTGGTCATGTGGCCTTTTGATAGGGTACAGAGATAAGTGCGGCCAAAAATTAAGGAAATTGGTTTGTTCTGGTAAAATGTTTCTCTTCTTAGCAGCTGAATGTGTTTAAAATCTTGTGTTGCAAATGGGGTTTTAAGGTTCTAAGATTTTGAATGTCCCTTGTGCCGTTCGTAAAAGGGTTTTGTCAAATTAGTCCCCTCTCTCTTTCTCCAGGTTAGACGTGAACTTTCAAGACTTCCTTGATATCATGGTGGTCGCGGTATACAGCCGAGATGTTCCAACTGAAGAAAAGCATTATTTTATGCCAGATGATATGGTTCTGGTTGAGGATAGTTGGTGGTTGAAGAAAAACATAGAAGTTCTGAAATGTTCCTGTGACTAATAGGGATGAAAGTTAACATTGGTAAGACTAGGATCATCATAACAGTAAGGGAAGCAAGTTGGGCAAGTTTGAAAAGTGGCAATTTAAAGGGCCACGAATTGAAATTGTTAACTTTCAATATAAATATCTGGGTTTGATGTTAACAACCGGAAATACCTTTACACAAGCTACAAAAACAACACTTGCAATTCAAACCAAACGGGCCAGATGTGTGCGTTGGAGGGAGCAATGAAAAAGATTGTGGTTTTGCCATACTCGCATATTTTAAAATTTCGATTGGTTATGCGACCTCTCTTTTTTTCTGTACTTTTGTATCTATACTTGCTCTATGGCGCTAGATTGGGGATTTCAAAATATAATGACCAATTGAAAAGGTTTCATCTCAAAGCTTGTAAAAAGTTTTAGGAGTTACATGCAATAACTCTAAATTAGTGCTACCATTAGGAGAAGTGGAAGACCTCCCATGTATGTTTTCAAGTGTTCGTATTGTAAAATATGGTTAATTAATTTAGATGTCTAATGATGAGATATCCAAAGAAAAGCTATGAAATGCGTTTCAAAGTAGACCAAACGTGGTTAAACTGGGCTAAATACAAGTATATATTAAAACTATGGTTTGGGTTGTGTTGAGTTATACGGGAGTTGGGATTATAATCAATTCTTAGACATTTTTGCCACAAGGAGTAAGGGAACGTTCATTTCAAAAAAATGGTTTTCCGATATCAGTTCACGAAGTAAATTAAGATCTTATAATCAGTTTAAAACTCTATTAGCACCTGAGAAATACCTTTTGTGTATTCAAGATTTTGGTAAAAGAAGGGCCTATGACAAAACTAAGGTGTTCTGATCATCCTTTCCGGATCGAAACCAGGGAAGATGGCAAAATATATACGCCACAGAGAGGCTTTGTGAATCGTGCAATGATGGAAATATTGAGGATGAATCCAATTTGTTTTAGTTTGCTCTTGTCTTTTCAGATCTTAGACATAAAATATCACCGGATATATTTTGGGTTAAACCAAACTTTGAAAGCTTTATCGAACTCATGAAAACGTGAAAATATTAAAAATTATCTATACCCTTTATCTGAATATGTTTCTGGCTCTTAAACTCAGGTAGATATCTATCAGCTCTTAAAACATGGGGACTTATAATAATAATAGTTAATTCAATATTGATACAATGTTCATATAAAATGACTTTTGCCTTTCATGTCCGGTCCATGCAAACCATGTATGTTTTGTTGTATTATGGGCCCGGTGGCTACATACAATAAAGGCTTCATACTCATACTCATTAATGCCAAGTTCAAAAGGGACCGAAAGTTCCAAAACTATGAGTTTACGAAGATTCTACCAAAAATACAAAGATCCGGTTTAAGATTGGTTGGGGAACATTCCAGGGGGAAGTTGTGCTGAGGAAAAACCGGGAAGACCTTGGTATACATGAGTGAGTTAGGAGGGTTCATCGATTTGAAAACTCCAGCCCGAGCTACTTTGATAATATATGAGAATGTTGTATGACGCCGGTGTAACCCCTTGATCAAGGAAGGCGTACAGACAATTGAGAAAATGGTTCAAAGTTCTCTATTTTGAACAATGCCTGCAGTTACTCGTGCTGGACTTTCCCCATCTGTGAAGATTAACCCTGGTATTGACACAGTCAGTGACTGAATTTACAAGAAATTTACACACCCTTACGGGAAGATTAAAAATGATACTACGCCAATAAACACAAGAAGATTCTAAAGACAACAGTTCAAGAAGCACAGCAATGGATTGAACGTGGTTCTTCCAAAAAGATGCCACTGAATCAGAAATAATGTCTTTGGCAAAAGATTTGGCTTGTTTAAGATTATGAGATTTCGCCTTAACGTCATTAAAAATATTTTCACATTGCACAGTTATAGATTTCTTTCTCGTCCAATTCGACTCCCTCTCAATTCTAGAATCTAAACAAAGATTGACTAAATGGTCACCTTTGATTCTAGTGGCTAAACGGGTAATTGTATGACATTCGAGGTACTCTCTTAAAACCAAAGATTGAAAAATCAATCTTAAAGATTGAGTTGGGGGAAAAGTCTAAAATTTGATTGAAAATTCAATGGAATTTGGTTTGAATTTTCAATGTTTAAGACTGATTTCTCAAACTTAATTTGGACTTTTCCCTCACCTCAATCTTTCCATTTAAGAGAGTATAGTCGTGAAATAGATTTGATGTTAAGACCGTTGGGCATGTATAAACAGGCAAGACTGCCAGGATGGGGGATGCCAAACCATTTTTTAATAAAACGATTGGTAAGATTATCAAGAGAATTAAGGTGTGTTGAGCAAAAGATCGTTAACTGTAAGGTGGTATCGGAGTGATGGAAGAAAATAACGAGCATATACTTGAATCTTATATTCCGACCTAATTAGAGAGGAATCGATATTTTCCAGGGCGTTCGTAATTTTGTTGGATAAGTAGTTAAGGACATCAGTGGATGTGTTACGAAATGTAATAAGAGAACCCAGAAATTTATGGGATTCATTTTCAACTGATGGGACATCTTCACCATCAATATTGAATATAACTGAGGTAGGTTTGCCACTTGATAATGAAAGGGATCGGCATTTAGTTGGTTTCAACTTTAAAGACATAAAGTTAGTATGGGCTGAAATGCGGTTGATGAAGCGCTGATGAGTCTTTTTATGGCGAGTTATTAAACAAAAGTCGTCAGCAAAAGGGCAGTAATAAAATTGACACACAATTCAAGTCGTACCCAAAAGTATGATTGTCAATAAGGTCACGAACGATGGGGTCAAAACAAAGAATAAATATCAAAGGCGAAAGTGGGTCACCCTGGAAAACACCTTTCCGAAATCTGAATTGGTCGGAGACCCAGTTTCTAGAAGACACTTTACCTGACAATGATGAATACAGGTTTTTGATATAGAGCTGAATACAATTTGGAACATTAAGTCTTTCTAATAATAAAGCATGGCCCGACAAGTCCCTTGAATTGACCGCAGTATTTATGGCATATATTATTTATATCATGTTAACTCTATGTGGCATGGTAAGTAATAAGAGGTTGTTCTTTATGACAATTTAATTTAGTGTTCATGCCCCAGAAACCAACATATACGAAAATGAGGTTTTCCCTCATAACCACACTGCATATGTTGTTAATTATTAAAATGCACATTCTTGAAATGTGGCATTGTGCTTTTGGGGAGACGAGGGGTCATGTAAAATTAAATTATCCATTCTGCATTATAGTAGGTTTCAAAATAAGTGAGACCTCATTAAAGGCCGACTCAGAGATTTCCCGATGAGGGCGCCCTCAATTTTCAAACAAAATCGTGCTTTTTGCATATACTTAATGCTTGTCCATACACTATTCACTGTGTGAAATAGCTAAGCTCAAATCGAAGTCCTTCATATAGAAAATCACAACTTGTTATAAAATTCCGGATCCGGAATTTGTGTGCTGCACAGGCCATCCTATAGGGACGTAATACTATAAATAAATGTTTACTACATCAAAACGAGAAATCCGATTCATCTCAAACTTTGGAATTGTGCATTTTAGGTTACTGTCTTCCGTTCTAGTTGACTATTGTTAATTATTACATAAACAAATTATATTTCGAAATCTCTGAATCAGCCTTTAAAACGTTTTGGGTGTGTCCATTCACCGTGAGAGGTAAGAGGAATGAATTTAATGGCCACAGGTAAAAGAGTTTATGGTACTCATACAATGTATAGTAATGTAGCTAGTATATAAATAAACGTTGAAGATAACTTGCATATTTCAATTGAAGTATCAGGATGAAAACACCAGTAAATATTTCATTACACGTTGTTATTTGAACAATAAAAAAGTGTCATTCCATATCACAGTAATGGAGAAATAATGCATTCTTAAATCAGTGCACACATAACACAACTAAGTTTTTATTTGGCCATTAAAATGGGTCAAACAAATTTGTACGTTTTCATGAAACTATAGAGGGCGCCCTTTCCTTTTCCAGCGATGTCCTTTAGGGAAGGGTCATTATTTACGCAGGGGAATGAAGGATTCCAGTCGGATATGAAAAGTGTGTAAGGGGGAATATGCCGGGGAACATGCAAATTTTCATCATTGGGAGAGGAGGATGCGAAATCTTTTAACGGAAGCATAACTATATATAATCTTTGTACCTGCTACAGAATTACTGAGAATACATAAGAATAGGGGGAATATGCGGGGAACATGCAAATTTTCATCATTGGGAGAGGATGTATGCGAATTCTTTCAACTCACGGAATCCTAACTATATATAATCTTTGTACCTGTCTACAGAATCTGAGAATACATAAGAATATCAACGATTAAATATATATAATGGCATACCAATTTTTTTTTTGTTAGACCTTTCACTTTTTCCCAAAATTTTAATTTTCCTAAAATACGCATTATTATATTATTATTATTATTTGGTGCATTTTGTGAACTAATAGCGTGGCCCGATACAATAAATTATGTATTAAGAAGAGCCTTTGGTAGGACAGAGTTTCTAACTCATTTGCCAAGCAAAAACATTTTTGGCCGTATTCTCAAACGATGTTTAAAATAAACATTTGGTTCGGCCCCTAAACTGTAGTTTAGCTAAACGCACTGTTTAAAAAAAAAAAAGAAAACTTCGCAGGTTAAACTTTTTAACAAGTCGTTTAGCTAACCACCTGTATTCAAACGCCGTAAATATCATCCACCGACTGTGACTTATCTTCGCCTATATCATTACGTGTGTCGTGAACAATATTATATGCCATACAATGCCTTCCGTAGTTCAAATGCAACGCATGAAGCCCACGGGTAAATTTCAAGAATGTCACGTTACGCAAGTAGCTTTAGGAATTTTGTTGAGTGGAGACAAAAGCCCGGACCTATTTAAAACTTTTTTATGTCGTTGTGCCGCAACTTCTATCATTCCCATATACCACAGATAAACACTATCAGAAATAGAAGCAAATGAAAAATGGGACGAGAAGAAAATGAACTGAGGACCTCGGAAAAGAACGATAAGAGAAATAAACGGAGGTAACTGGGTCTACACCACGATTATCCCATAGAACTGCTGAAAAATCAAGGCATTTATGAAAACGTGAAGTTAAAACACGACTTAAACTACCTCCGGACCAAGTCCCTAGTTTAACACTTTAGTCATGTTTAAAGATTTTCGGCTAAAATTTAAAAGACGTTTTAGTTAACCAATGCTTTTGAGAAGTTGCGTTTATTTTAGCGGTGTTTAACTTGCGATTTAACCATTGATTAGCGTTAAACATCGTTTGAGATACGGGCCTTTTTGTTTAATTCTGGAGCAGCCTAGGCGCAAGCCCACTTAAAGTTGCAGGAGGAGATTTTTTTCATGATACGATTTCCCAAATTCACTGGATCTGTTTGTACACCACCTATCAGAAACGTTTCGAAGGTTTATTGGACAAACAGTGGCAAAAGAAAACGGCATCAATTCTCTTCTACCCTTCGCATCTGAATGATGTGTAGCGCCCTCAGTTTTCACCGTCCTACCCACCCCTCGTAATACAACTTTGTTTAGCCCTCATTTAAAAGTGCTGCCCAACAGCCTTTATCTGTGGCATGTCTGTGTTTGGTATATGGTAATAGGTGTGTGTGCGCATCTGTTTGGTAGAGTATAAGCTGGGTGTGTGTGTGCGTCGTGGCTCAAATTGGTTAGAGCGGTGTCACTAGTCGCCGCACAGTGGCCAGAATTGGAATCAAGCTGGTCACAAATAATTTGTGGAATAGAAGGTTGATTTGGTCAATTTTAGGTATATTGGGGGGTTTGGTTGACCCGCGAGTTCACTGGCTGAGTTCAATGGAAGTATTTTCAAATTTGTATGACGTCAGTACATGCTGTTTTCTGATTGGTCAATGAAAATTAATTGTAACATATTGAATGGACCATAAAACAATATAATTTTTGACCATGATAGGTTTTTGGACATGAAAAATTTGAAGTAATATTGTAGAAATATATATAACGCATCAAAAGACTGTTTTCTGTTGGTCATTGATAATATGCATTGTAATCCATAAAATCACCCATAAAACCTTAGAGATTTGGATGGTAATATTTATAAATTATCTTGAACGGATCAAAATAACTGGTTTTCCTGATTGGTCATTGATCATATGCATTGTGAAGCCATAAAATAGCACTAAACAATGACAAGTTTCGCATTTATTGGGTTCTTGGACATGTGCGAACTTTGATGGTATATCTAAAAGTATGTATGGATTCATCCAACATACCGTTTTGATTGGTCATGTGATAATATGCAGTGTAAAATCCATAAAAGGGCATATAAAACAATGACTATTTTAGCATATAGGGTTCTTGACATGAGAAAATTGATGGAACTATTTAGAATATAAGGACGTCATCAAAATAACTGTCTTCTTATTGGTCACAAAAGAGTATTTTTCCCCCCCCCTTGTAATCCATAAAAGGGCCCATAAACCAATGACTTTTTAAGCATATAGGGGGTTCTTGGACATGAGAAATTTGAGTAAGATGTGACATCACTTAGAAGTATTAATACAACATACATTCAAAATTTTATTGTAACTTTAAAAATAAATTGACATTATAAAATTCCCTGTAACTTACTTAAAAGTCCATAAAACATTGCCTATCGAAACAGATAAAGAGTTTTAAGACATAGTAGTTTGAAATATACGGCCTTAAATCCCTAAAGGCCTATTTTTGGCCCTTTAAATCACGGAGTGGATCCTGCCTTGTGTTTAGTGGTGGGAAATAGCTCTTAGATCTACAAGATAAATAACGCTACTAACTCCCCTTTTTGCGGTATGGTCCAGGGGTTCGTCCCGCGAAAACTGATTCTAAGTGTACTGCGTACATATGCTGAGCGCTTTTACGATTTCTACAAGTTTTGACTTACGTGGCTTTCGCGAACAATGGACGTTGACAGTCGTAGAAACACCTTTTTCGCGTAACTTAGGATCATTATTACGTGTTTCTATTGGGTGCAATCGTGGGTGTAATTATAGTCCGAGTTTGTGTTGAATGCCGTTCTAGTAAATCGAGTAATGGATTTTAAAAGAATACGTGTGTTTTGGGTGACTATAGACCGTTGAATCTGGAAAGTCTCGGACTATCCCTCGCATATTTTTAGAATACCTCCTGGTATATGAGAACTGGCGTTAAATTCAATGAATATATCTCGTTGGCTTATCTGTTACTGTTGCCCCCATGACGTTCGATAAGTTGACCTATTAGATAGACCTACCTGACACAAAATTTAAAAATGGCTTCAAACCAAAGAGGTCGGCTATTTTTTCATTCTTGTGGTTGGAAGCAAAAAAATATTGTATTTAAAAAAATAAAAGTAATATTAAGGCCTATATCCAATAAACGAACACCAAAGGGCATGGATGAAATTGCAGGCACTATGCCATGCAACCAGAAGGAAGAAAGGTCGTCCAGCAAGTGGAAGATATGACAGACAAACAATTAGCCTACTAGCAAAAACGATACACTGATATTTTAATAATTCAACAAAAGGGGAATTAGCCAATATAGTGCAAACAAGGTTGTGTAGGTCCAGGCAGATATTTCTAAATATGTTTTTGTGTGTATTTATTAATAGAGTCCTCGTATAATGTGGAAAATAGTCACCTAAATACTTCAATTCCACCAAAGATTGAGATGAAACAGACTTTTTATTGAAGTTAGTACAACATTTCAATGTGTAGTATAAGTTTCATAGGAATAGGCCCACGTGTATTAAACAAAAAAATTCCGATTTTCTATATGAAGGACAATCTATTTGAGCTTTAGCTATTTCACACAGGGAATAGTAACGTGGACAAGCATTAAGTACATGAAAAAACAACGAATTTGTTATAAAATTGAGGGCACCATCCTCGAGAAATCTCTGAGCCAACTTATGTAAAGTCAGGGGGAGTCAAGAGGAAAAGTTGACCCGGATTGTGTCCTCCATGAGGGGTGTGCGGTGGTGTGGTTTGAATGCGATAGATATAACTTTGTGATATCATCGGAAAGCCAATTTCCTTATCTTTAATGTGCTGCAAAGATATTCCAATCGTTAAGTATAGGCCGAGCTATAATAACCATTTTTTTTCATTTACATTTTAAAGACCTTAAAGGCAAATAGCTGCAGAAACTTTCTGTTTTCCGTATTTTTTCCCTTATTTTTACTACTCTAAAACAAGCATTACAAAATTTTCCGCCAAGCCTCAACTAACTAGATCATGATCTTCTTAAGCAAAGTTACCCGTTCCCTTTTATAAATACTGCTCATGAATGTGAATATTGTTTTCCACAGATCATCTGCATAATTAATACCTCTAAACTATCAGAAGCTGTTCTCTTTCAACTGCTGGAATGTTCTTAACTAATATTGAGTTATACGACTATAAATAATGCATACATGGCAGCGCAGTCTGCTGCAGTTGGAATTGTCATTAAGAGTAACTTTTCTGAGAAAACCGATTCAATATGGCAAATTGATGAAAAGTGGGGTCAGCCTTTTCAGCTCATATGCTCAAGTTTGATTATGTTCCTCAAAGCATTTGTGAATATAGATATCAACAAAACATCCAGGTCCCCCCTCAGAGAGGGATATGAGCCCCCTTATATGGCACCCGAGCAAGTTCCTTCTCTGCCAGGAAAAA
>JAMKCH010025756.1:0-18921 GCA_023653785.1 Ophioderma brevispina
ACAAAAAACAGCCCCAAATGGCTCGAGTACAAGTAATATACTGTCGCTTACGCGACCGATAAAGAGTATTTGCTTGATAGTTGACCATAATATTTATGCGTATTGTGCAGTGTTTGGCTACGCGTTTGCACTGCAGTAGTGCATCACACGAAAGCTCATATGCTAATAAAATAACATTGTTAATAAGTTACTACATTATTTTTGTGGCAGCTATCCGTAACACTTTGCCTGTACCCGTGGGCGATATTATTAATACCCCTTGGGAAAATCGATAGCCGCTTTATGTATATTTATATCGATAATCTTAATTTTTCATATTTTATTTTATTATTTTTTTTAACCTACCTTCTTCCTCGAAGTCCCTGGCCCCTTCCACATGAACATTTCTGTGTATAGTTCCGTCTCCTCTATCATGTATATGAAGATAAAACTACGATGAATACTTTGTTGGCCAATTTTTGAATTTCCCGCTGACATTACGACTCATGTGTTTACAAACAACCAGTCAATATGGCGAATTCCCCTGTGCTAACATATGTACAACGCCATGAAACACCACATACAGCACACAACACGGCGATTCAATTCCTCTCTGCTACTTACGCTCCTTGCGTTCAATTCCACCAATATAGCGAAATTTTGGTTGACTAGGTTCCTTGATCTTTGTATATTCTATATAATATTCCCCCGGCTTCGTAAGTGTGAAAGAAATATGAAAAATCGCGTGAGTTTTTTTAGCAACAAAAGCAATTCACACTTAACATTCGCAACTCACAACTTGAATCTCTCCCTGCGTGCAGTGCTGGCATAATCCACAAACCACGGAAGTGTTAGACTGATCCAATCTGGGACTTGCAACAGCATTTGTCCATCATATACGTTTCCATTGGCATTTCTTTCTTGTTTTTTTGCCGTTTTGAAAGGTTTCGAAATATTTTGAATTCTGCGATTCCCATTGTCGTTAAACACTGCCCTCTTGGTTAGATCATTTTCAGCTAGTCAGGGTTCCTGATCCCGTTTTTACTGTGGTTTTTGAGTTGTGTGAAAAACAATCTAGTCGCGTTTTGAAATGACTGTTTTTTTTAGGCCAATGGGTTCTGATTTTCAAGATCGCTCTACACAGCTTTTAATGAATTCTTACTGGATATTCAATCTGGGCTACCTCTAGCCCAGGTTCCCATACAATCCTCACATATTATCATGATTATTATGCAAGAAGAAGCTGACTTGACAAAAACATAGTTTTAAAATGGCTTCACAACTAATAAAAACGAGATTTGCTTGATGAGTGGGGGGTGACGCAAATTTTTTGCGTATTGTGTAGTGTTGGGCAGTACGCTCTACTTCACTGCAGTATTGCATAACACGAAAGCCTTCTATGATAAAATACATGTATAGTTAATACATTATTTTGTAGGCAAGCTAGCGATACAGCTTGTTTAATGAATATTGGCACATCTAGGCAGCAACACAAATTGTCCGTGTTTGTTATATCATCGAGTGTCACATAGTTGTATGTGAGAAATTCCGCAAAATCTGTTTCACATGTGACCTATACTTTTGATAATTAAAGGCTGACTCAGATATTGCCCGATGAGGGTGCACTCATTTTTCCACACAAATTGTGTTTTTTTTTTTTACAATTTATAATACTAAGGCTTGTCTATACTATCACTCTTGTGAAATAAGTAAGGCCCAAATTGAAGTCCTTCATATAGAAAAAAATCACAACTTTTTTAAACAAAATTCTGTATCCATATTTTTTTCCCCCATATCATATTGTCACTGTTTATACTATACCGCAATTTTTACCTACTGCAATTAACATAAAATCCCCAATCAACCTCTACTTTGCATTTTAGGTATTCTTTTGTTCTATTTGACTATTTTTAATCACTACATACAAACTATATTTCAGTTGAATTAGTCAACATAGCCTTACTTCATCTCATTAAAGCCACTATCAGTCATTTTTTTGCAAATTCAAAATGCCCATTTTGTCTCTAATTACTTTCTTAGTAAATACCAACCCCCTTATATTACTGTTCTTTGTGCAAAACTCACGGTGGTCTTGAAAATTGTCCATTACTTACGACTTTTTTGTTTAGTAAACAATGCATAAAACTCGTGTAATTTCTTAACAAATTAGGCGTGTTAAGCCTAGCCACTTACAGGGGTCTCTCCAACAAACAATTTCCAATACAAGATGCAAAAAATGGACTTTTGTGTGAAAAATAGTAGGGGGGCCCATCCATGTCACACGAGATTTGCACCCGCAGCACATCCCTTGGATTTTTTTTCGCTTTAAGTTATGGTGGGAGACATTAATGAGATATGAAACTCCTGAAATTTTTAGCGCATAGTCCATTTTTTTTTTCCTCCCCCATCCCCGCTATAGCAAAGTGGAAATTTAGAGGGGTCACCATCAAAAGTGCTGCCCAATGTGGAAAAGACTATGTTGAAGAGGGTCACAGATGTGTAATGGAGCCCTCCACAATTTGAAAATCACTACCTAAGGGTAAATATTTGGTGTAGAATTCAAATATGGATCAGGAAATTTCATAGCGTGGTTTACTTTGAGAGTTAATGAGGCCTAAATATGCGCCTTTTGTTCATTGGGGGGGCAGTTCTTCTGTGGGGGTCATAACTCCAAAAGTAAGAAATTTTATTTCCATCTTTTGGTCCAATCAGAGTTACCATATACAACTTTAAAAACCAATACAATATGAACACATTAGAAAGTAATAAGTTGGGGTAACAGCCCTTGAAAATGGTTATTGGTACTTTGTTTTTTCACACATTTTGACCCCCCGAAAACAATGTTGGCATTCGACACCACCCCTCTACTTCAGATAATGTTTTGAAGATTATCATTAAACAACTTTCAAAGAATACTTGGTGTCTTGATTTTTTTTCATACAACAAATACACACTCAAAGTACCACACAAAGGTATACGTGACCCAGAGGTCATTGAACATGCACAGTGTATATCACCATATACGTTTCTATGGGGTATATCAGCAAAGTTTCATGGCTGAAAAGAATGAAGACATCAAGTCACCAAGCTGGTTCTTCCAAGAATGGCTTTGATTATGTATCTTCAACATCTATGAAGTAGAGGGTGATGTCGGCATGTCAACATTGATTTTCAGGGGGGCCAATATATGTCAAATGCAAAATTAGGATTTTTTCAATAGGCTGTAACTCACGTATTACTTACCTAATATGCGTATTATTATACTGGTGAAAGTACTGCAGTGTAACTCCTCATTAACAAGAGAATGGACATTAAAAATATGTTACTTACGGGGGGTGGGGTGTTAGGGGGGGGTTGGGGGGGTGGGGGTGGTATGTAGTGTTGTATTGGAGTTCTGACCCCCCGACTTGGTCCCAGATGAAAGATATTGCCATTTTTACAACCCAAATAACTTTAAAGTAAAGGGGCATCACATTTTGATGCCAGAATTTGAATTCTAGACCATAAAAATTCCCCAGATAGTGATATTTCAAAGTTAGGGAGGGTTCCCTTACAAGTTTATGGCCCTCTCAAATTGTCTTTCGCATCACACACAGCATTTTTGTGGTGACCCCCCTAAACATTTCTGAATGCTCCCTGTGGGATAACAAAGGGCGGTATGAATCTCAAAATTTCAGAATTTTCATTTCTCATCACTATCTATCTCACAACACCAAAAGAAAAATCCATGACATGCTGCGGTGGCACATCTCGAGTGTTGACATGTAAAATAGCCCAGTGACAATTTGGTTTAACATTTTTAATCGCTGATAGTGGCTTTAAGTACAATGCTCAGATAGTTTAAGGCCTACCACCTTTCTTCAATAATTATACATACCTTCTATCAATCTGTCATGTAGTTTTGGCTTAAAAAGTCCTCTAATTGGTTGATTACATCATTTTAACCCTAGGAATAAGCAATCAACATGGACTAGTATGCTCAGGGGTTTAGCTTGGTATGATCGATGTTTAAAGAATTAAAACATTTTAAATACTTGAGTGCAATCCATTAAATAAAACTCTGATGCATCTGTGTGCTGAAATATATTAGGCGATTCTCCAATTGACCTTTGTCTTGAGTCAGGTGGCTCAAAAGTAACCATAAAATTCACAAGAAAATCAGCACAAAATTAAAAAAAAAACAACTAAAAACTGCGCCCTTAAAAAGGGTGCTACATAAGTTATGTGGAATGAATCATGTTCTAACTTTCATGTTCTGCATGTTTGATGAATCATGGGAACATGATTCATGGATATCAGAGCCGTACACAGGATTTGTTTAGGGGGTGCAGGTCTTCAAAAAAGTGAGCTTTTGTTGAAAGAGTTGACCTAACCCCCTAAAATGGTCCTTTTGGCCTTTTTGAACAGCTCATCACCAAAAAGTGGATTACTTGTCATATTTTCTTTAAATTTTGGACCTTTTTATAAAAAAAAATACATCGGTCCTCGGACAGCATGTGTCGCCTACCATCATGGTTTGTAATTGATAGGCCTCATATGACCTTTGTCCTTGATATGTGACCTTTGACCTCATAAACAAATGAGAATTTGCATGTAATCTCCAAAAACCAAGTTTGGTTCCAATTGAACTTCAACTTTTCAATTGAGATCAATTTTACATTTTCAGCCTACCTTAACCTACTTGACCTCACATGACCTTTGACCTTGTCATGTGACCTTTGACCTTGTCATGTGACCTTTGACCTCATTAACAAATGAGGGATCCCATGTCGCATCTAAGACTCAAGTTTGGCTTAAATCCATTGAAGTATGCATATATTACAGGCAAATGTTAACCCTTTTTCACATCAACAACAAACAACAACAGACATCAACAACAGTGGACAAAGTGATCCCTATGTGTCTTCCTTTCTTAAGGCAGGCGACACAACAACAGTGGACAAAGTGATCCCTGTGTGTCTTCCTGCCTTAGGGCAGGCAACAAAATCAGCAAAAAGTGGACTTTTTTTTTTTTTTTTTTTTGGAATTGGGGGGGGGGGGTGACCACCCCCACACCCAGCTGCATACGGGCCTGATGGACATGATTCATGAAACATGTTCCCATGATTCACAAATCATGTTTCATTAATCATGTTTCATGGGAACATGGTTCATGGAACATGAATCATGTTCCCATCATTCACAATTTTTTTCCAACTCTACACATGCACTGGCACATGACCAACCAACATGTTACTTTATTTTATGTATTTTAATTCATAATTGATATACATACCACATGCAGCATAATTTCACAAAAAATCAATATAATACTAACTTACTACTTTGAATGATAGATTTCAATACTACTCCTACTAAACTTTGATTACCACCAAATAGGCAGGAATTATTTGGTTTTTATCTTTCCACACACACAAAAATAAACCAAATGTACTCCAGTGTTTGCACAGAATCGTGCCGCAAAATATACTCATCGCGTCTCTTGCAGTGTCTTATGCCTACATTATTCAATTTCAGTTCGCAACATTATGAGGCCTCCCTACTTGGTGGTAATCAAAGTATAGTCTGTCTCTACCTCTGTGCAGTGATGTCATAACATTTACACCCCCGTCAAGAAATGCCGTCTTTGTGCGCACGCGTAAAAGCGGCGTCACTTCAAGTCAGAGTGAGCGATTTATTCTTGCGACCAGCAAATCTTGCACTGACGTCACTACACAGGGTAGAGACATGGACTACACCATCACTTTCGCATGCATCACTTTTGCATGCCAATTGGTTTTGAAAAGTGGAGTTTCAAAGTTCTACCACTGCTGTAATACAAAACAGCAAATCATAACAACATCAAACATGCAGAATACATAAACACTTGGGCATGTTGGGTGACATGGATAAAACATCAAACTTTACAAACATTTTATTGCCCTTTTAATTCTCCACCTCTCTGGATTTTGCATAAATACAATTGTATGTTGTCTTTAAAAGTACAATTCCGCATACAATTGACATGGACAATAAATATATATATCAATTTCCCATTTCACACAATGAATACACTAAAATAAGCTGATTCAAATATATATCCTGGTTATATTTCCTTTCATGCTATATAGCAATTCTTTCATGCAATCATACTACTTATAATCTCATTCAAAATCCCTTGGACTCTTTTGGTGTCAAAATAAGCATGTAGTGTGTTGTGTGTGCTGCGGCTTTATAAGTTTTACTATTGCATTGTTATGATGGTGTTTGGTGGGAGTGCTGGCATATTTGCAGTAAGGTCCACGGGAATCTGAATCACAGTATAGTGCCTTAGCTTAACTTACTGAGTCCCAGTAGTTTTGGTATCTTTAGGCAAACCTGAAGACATCTAAAACTTGTCATTTCTTAACTCACAATGAGTTTTTCTCCCAGTATAACTACAGCTACATCTTTAACTGAGAATCAAAACCACTGGGTTGGGTGCAATGTATGCCTTTCTTTGTGTTAGATGTGTTCAGATAATGCCAGAGGGTGTTTTGAATCAATCCCACAATGCATTGCAATGAACCAATACTGTACTGTGGGATAAAAAGTGTTCAAGAAATTTAAGAACCACAAGAAATTTCATATCATGCAAAAAATTCACAAAGTACTAGCAACTTGTGGCTTAAAATGAGTGTAAAAGTCTGGCTTTTTATGGGTTAAGAATAGAATTTTTGTGGAATCACATGACCTTATTGAAGCGAAATTTCCCCAAACCAGTGCACTGTGGGATGGACTCAATACACCATCTGGATGATTGATTGGTAAACTACAAGGAGTAATGACTCTAGTGGGTAATAAATAGGGCAAGTTATGAAAATTTACTCATTAGACTTCTTATGAGTAGCACTTGTAAATTAAATAACTTGGTAAACTTTGTCCAGACAGGAGTGATTTCATACACTATGAGTTACAATAAGCTCATCTACCAAGGACACAGTTCAGTGGGTCGTACTTGTACATACATTGACATGAACTGACCTTGTGTGATCTAGGTATCGTATATCATACCCAAAAAAACAGGGATCGAATTTTCTAAATGCATTGGTGAATGAAAGCTACTGAACTGTGCCAAGGGAATTGAGATTTTACTAGCTCATAGCGATAGCTTTCACACAGCTATTTTGCATGCATATCATGCACACCAACTTTGTATGCTCGCAATTACAGCTACAACTTACTGTGGTGCGCAAGTTTAACAAATACAATGCATGAAATCTATGACATCACTCCTAACTATAGTTATTGCATCAATGAATAGCACAAACACTGCCATTTCTTTGCTGTGCTATAAAAATTGGCTATAGGGCTGTCTACTTATCTGGGTCATTTGCCGGTGCTTAGCCTTTATCATCAGCCCTCGTTTCAAAGTATCACTTCGCGACACACAACACTGCGCATACTTTTTAATAACTCTGAATCTTAGTACATCGGAGGTGAAAACAAATGTGACTCCTGAACAAACTTCGATTCGAGACCATTTGGCACCCTTTATGACCATTTCTTTGGATTGTTTCTAACATGCTATCGATTCGAGACATTTTTGGCACCCCGTTATGACGGCATTTCTTTGTTGTTTCTACCATGCTTGGTGAAACGAATAGGCATTCTGAAATGCGCATGTTATTTCTTAACTAGTGGTTACCATTCCATCTCCAGCTATCGTTTCGGGTAAAAATATGTGCATTTTATGCAGTTTACACGGCGACCTGTAACTTGTGTACGCAGCATAGCAGCCCTATTATTAGCCTGGTAGCATCACAATTTGTTTTTTTTTATGGGGAAATGGGGAAGGGAAAGAAAGCTTTCATATGACTAAAATCATGCAAGTCCCAAACTTTTGTCCCACAAGTGTTCATTTGGGGATTAAAATTTTTTACAAAATATTCTCACAAATTGTGTTTTCGTGCAATTGCACTTGTACATCTATTCACTGAACTGCAAAAATGATGTAGTTTATAAATAGTTTAATATCTCAAAACGACCATGTGGCACACCCAATTCTTTTTTTTGAAAATTGTTGTTCAAATCGATGAAACCATATTTATGGGAAGTTTAGGAAAAATTATGGCAGGAAATACAATCTGACCCCAGCCCCTTAAGAGTAGTTTGCATGCGGGAGAGAAAGCCAACAATTGGAATTTTAAAAAAAAGGGATATTTTGCGAGGGCTCTTGCGCGACCCGAGCCCTTCACGGCCGAGGGTCCATGGGCAATGCCCCGTGGTCGGAGTGAGGGGGCGAGGCTCCCCAAAGCTGCCCTGCATGTTACTATTGCTGAAAGCACTTTGAGCCTTGCAATACAGAAATGCCAACTTTGGAATTACATCTTTAGTAAGTCCACAGACCAAAAATCTTAAAATTATTTTTGACCCAGAAATGACATAAAAGGTTAATGTACATAGGTCTAAACTTTAAAAGCTAGTAACTTGACAACTAAGCTACCTATATACATATGGATTGCATCCATGAGATAGAGGCTCTTTAATACACTTTTCCAGAAATTTGACAGGGCTCTGCCGTATGACAGCCCATTAAGGAACTGTCGTATGAAACTAATTCCATCTGAGAATTTTTTATATTACGATTTACATGAAAAAGGAGGAAAAGTCCAAATTTTTGAAGGATCATCAATTTTACACAACTGCATCATGAAAGAGTTCTTTGAATATCTCCTAAAAAAAACTGTGAGTTCCTCATCTGACTGTCCCCAATTTAAGGGACTGTCAGTATGACTATGACACAATCACCTAATGGATGGAGAATATTGTTTAAGATACAGTAGCACATGAAAACCAAGTCTAAACTTTAAAGGCTCTACCTTGAAAATTAACTACCTATGCACATATAGACTGGCTCAGGGAATAGAGCTCTTTAAAATCAGCTTTTCTCCAGAAAAAATGAACAGAGCTTCGCCGTCTGACCCCCATTTAAGAACTGTCATTAGAACTAAGTCCCATAGAGAGTATTCTTAAAAAGTACATGAAAAAATCAAGGTCTAACTTTTAAAGCTTGAGACCTTCAAAACAAACTGCTATAACAATGCATTGTATTGTGGGATATCCCTTTTGCAATTGTGCAGTTATGTAGTTAACTAAAATACCAAGACATTTAGCAAATACAGCAGTTAACTGGTTAAATCAAAATATTAATAGGAGATGACCATCCAAATCGGGACAAAACGATGTCTGAAACCATTAACAGACTTTATAAATCGAAATTGAAAATTTTAACATCTATGTTCTTTTCATTCACTCTGAAAAGATAATGCTCTCTTTCCTTAACGTTATTTTCTTATTAATTTATTTTCTTCATTAAATATACGGGAAAATCGTAATAGACATTTGCTAGCAAAATCGGGAGACGGGATAACAAACGAAAAACAACCGGGAGTCTCCCCGCGGTAGTTGGCATCTCTGTGCATTGTAATTTTTGATAGGCAAGTTTCATGCCATTACTTGTGTAAAAAAATACAGTCAAGGAAACTTGCATCACCCCCCTGGCAATATGGACGTCCTGGGACATTACCTCATCAGGAGTCGCCGCCCCCTGGAGTTTCAAAATTCAGAAAAACAGTGGTTTGAAATTTAAACTACTTGTTCTCCGGTAGACAGATGTATATATTATATAAAGATATACATCCTTGTCTACCTGGAGAATCTAAGTAGTTTAAATTTCAAAACAAAAAAATTAATCGTATATGTTAACATATACCGTTCTGATGCTAGCCCTAGGAAAGCGCAAGACACCTTTCGAACCTAACACCTATAGATGATATCTATCGCTCTTCTCTTCTATCTACAACCCTCACCTAGCTGATAGCTCAGTTGGTTAGAGCTCGTGCCTGTAATACGAAGGTCGCGGTTCGAATCCGGCCAAGCCACAGTGGTTTTTTT
The DNA here is from genome assembly GCA_023653785.1 of Ophioderma brevispina. NCBI lineage: Eukaryota > Metazoa > Echinodermata > Ophiuroidea > Amphilepidida > Ophiodermatidae > Ophioderma > Ophioderma brevispina. The sequence continues at coordinate 9,895 of JAMKCH010025756.1, forward strand.
TTTTTCACACTAGGGGCGCTGTCAATCCCCCGGGAAAGATATAAATATTACATCCTTGTCTACCTTGAGAACTAAGTAGTTTAAATTTCAAAACAAATATAATCGGATATGGTTAAAATACAGTTCTGATGCTATCCACTAGGAAGCGAAGGACACCCTTTCGAACCTAACACCTATAGATGATATCTATCGCGCTTCTACCAACCCTGCTTGATACTCAGTTGGTTAGAGCGTCGTGCATTTACTACGCAGTCTCCGGTTCGAAGTCCGTCCAATCGCACATGGGTTTTTTTTTCAACACTATCGTGCGCTGGCAATCTCCAGGGAAAGATAATAATATATACAAAACAGAGGGTTTTAAGCATTAAAAACTGTAAAAATTAGGGGGTTTTATCACTATTGAGTTACTTTTTGTAATGTTTCGTCGCCCCCCCTTGATGTTTCGCCCCTCCTATGATTTTACCCTTGCACTGCTCTGCTCCTGACCTCAGAGGACATTTGACCTTGGTCCCTGACCTTTGACATCACCCACACATGAAAGGAACCCCTATTGCACCTTACACGCCCAGTGCCATGGCAATAAATCAGACTTAAAAACCTTTCAAAGGAGACGAAACGAAAACCTAACCAACTGGAACACACATATTACACATACCTACAGACATGCATGCTATCCAATATCCCCCTACTGCTTTTCAGCCAGGGGGCTAATAAAAAACATTAAGCCATATAAAGGTGGTATACACTTCCTGATAGAACAAATCAATTATTTTCTACACAAAAACCATCCACAACTAGGATTTTCATATTCAAAATATTGTTAAAAATAATCCTGGAGTAAATATACATTACTCTCCCACATGCAGATGTACTGTTGTCAGCCTTATTTTACAGTGTACCGCATTTGGATTTTGCACAACTTGAGTCCAAATGTAACAATGGCCTACATGGTCTATAGGGTAGTCACAAACTTGAACCTCAAACTGTATATGGAGCTGTCACCCAAAGAGTTCAAATACATTTGCTGTTTCAGTAGACCAGTGAAAATTTGGACACCCAGTTTAAACAAAAATCTGAGGTCTATGGATAATTTCCTCCAGAGGGACTTGAACCTTAAGAGGGCTGCATCCATGTAACTAAAGGTGGGAACCAACGAAACCCTTGACTTAACACTTATAATGAGAACAATACATTGGTGTACATTTCAATGCAATTACTTGATTAAATTTTACCCCATACTATTTTGACCCCTCCACCCCCTTTTTTACAATTCTCCACATCCCCATTTTCCCAGAATGTGGATATAAAAATTCCACTTCAGCATATAATGACCCTAATACCACGTATGACTATGTTATAGTAGTTTGTAAACAGGACAAATCCAGCTGGAATTTTGAGACCATATCACATAACACATAACAACTTTGTTGTAAGATGTTTCAATATTTTCATATTTTAAACTCTAAGGAACAAATTGGACCTTCAAATATTCATTTGGATTTATCTTTTGGAACAAAAATCATATGATCTACTCCAAGTCTACAATAAATTGATAGCAAAAGGTGCACCATAATTCTAAATGAATTTTAACAGCTTGCAATTTATGTCACTTTAAAAATAATAATTAAAGCTGCATTTTCATTCATCGTTCTTTCAAAATAAGTCCTATATTAAACCACTCTCCAACACAAGAAACCTCATTTTTAAAAGAAAAGTCACTGTTAAGGCGTATGAAAGTCGATGTATGTTTCCCTTACCCCCCGCGTTTTATATTCTGCCCCGCATTTGAGATGCGAATTCTAAACAGTTCCTTATTTTGTATTTTAAAGAAATATCAAGGTTTCTTCTGGTGATCAAATCTTGGAATGTTATGTTAGTAATTGTAAACCAAAGCACAGTTGCCAAAAACAACCATTTTTAAATGTATGGATGGCGGTGTTGACACAATATATTTTGTGTTAGCTATTATAGCATGCCTGAAGGTTTGTGAAATTGCTGTTTAATTCAAATTACTCATAATGAATAATGAAAAATGAAGAGTTGCCTCATTATGATTTGCCCCAAATTGTTATCGGAAAACATACTTGACTTTCATTGGCCTAAAACTATCGATTAGAGCTTTTTTGATCTATTATAAATAGGATTTATGTTAACTTATTGATACTGTTTTTAAAAAATCTTTTTTGAAGTAATTTTTTTTTTAAAGTTGGATATTTTTAATTAAAAGGGACAAAATGGCATGAGAAAAAATATTCAGACATAAAAATAAATGGACCCTGACTGAAATTTCACTTCCACAAATTTTAAAACAATTTGGATTTTTACATTTGTAAACAAACTGAAATATTAGTTTCCTGCCGGAAATTGCCTCAACTTTGAAAAGCATGTTGTCCTCAGGCTCACGAACCATTGCTATTATAATATTTGCTAATCCCAGCTAACCCACCTTTCACTTGCCAGTAGATCATTATCTTACAACAAGCCTGCAGTACAATGCCTGAATCCCGGTCTGAATGCTTTTGAATTGCATCACAAAACATGCTAGATACTGTAAAATCTGGCAGGGATGTCAACATCTTGATTTTTCGTAGCAGGAATTGCCACAAACTCTTGCTGTTTTTACAGAATTTAAACATCTAAATTGTTTTCAAACTTGTGGAAGTGATTTCAGTAAGGGTCCCTTTCATTATGTCTGAATATTTTTTATGCCATTATGTTCCTTTAAGAATCATCAACTCCTTTGTATGTCCACTTCATACTCAAACTATAAGCTTTAAAAGCACGACCTGTAACCAGTGGGGGTGGTGGAGGGGGGAGGGGAGAGGGGGATCCCCCATTCCAAAAAGGCCCCCAAAACCCCCTAAAAATGGCTCAAATGGCCAAAAAATGCAATTTTGCAAGTGGAGTGTGACAAAAATTGGGAGGGGGGTTGTGAAATTTGGTCAAAAAAAGGTTGAAATTTCGGTAAAAAGGGTCCATTTTTTGGCCAAATTTTTGCCCCTTTTGAGAAAATTCACCCCTTCCCTAAAACATCCTGGTTATGGGCCTGTTTGAAAGTTTAAAATCTGAATAAAAGACAAGAACCATGTACATATTGGCACTGTGAGGTAGATAGACATACATACTTTGTAACCATGCAGGCATCACCTGCTATACAATACATCAAGTGTTTCTGTTAGGTGACACACTCAGTGACACACTAATGAATTCAGCAACCTTAATGCAGGGGAACATGTGATTTATTCTGTTAGGCACTGAAGTGTGTTCGCATGTCAAGGTGCTGTCACCCTATGGAAACACTCAATGTAATACACACAATTACCACTCACATTAAAGGTGCAACAAGAGATTTTGAGGCACCCAGATATTGTGCCATATTAGTAACTTCATATAGATTAGACGTTAAATAGCAGGGGGAAAGGGGGACTGAGGGAGAATTCACTTTCCATGCCCTCCTCCCCTGTTCCGTCCCAACAAATGATCGCAAGCTGTCGCCATTCCACACTCTCCTTCCCCCACTCCATTTCTTCCGCCCTCGCCTCTCCCGTACCGCCCCATCAGCATTCCCCACTCGACTCTGCTCCACCCCACCCCCGCCTCCCCTATTTCTCCATCTCATTACCACTTGTGCTCCCCCTCATTCCGTTCCCTAGCCCTCCCTCGGCTCTCCTAGAATGGCTTAAAAGAGAGGAAAAGGGTGATTTTGATGTGCTGTAATTTCAATGCTAAAATATAGGCTGAATTTGTATTTGCTCCTATGACAACAATTTAAATTTCAAAATTTTTCTTTTTTTAATAAAGAAAAATTTTTCAGCTTATCCTTTCAGATGGGGATATTTTTGATGGAAGCCTTTTACATCAGGGCTTAAAAATCAGTACTTTAGATTTTTTTAGCGACACCTGATATGTGAAATCTATCATTGCACCTTTTTAAAATGTATGACAGAAAAATTTTCATGGAGTTATTATAGTACTCTAATAACTCTATATGGTTAGAGTAGCATTTCTGTAAGGTTGATATCATGCCACACAATGAATTTTTCAACCTTCATGCAAGGGAACATGCAGTTTATTCCATCAGGATGCCAAATTTGAGAGGGTCAGGGTGTAAACCTTTGAAATTGGCTCAATGAAATACACACAATTACATTCATAAAATGGTGGGTCACATCATTCAATTTGCCAATATAATGCAAGGGAGCATGCAATTATTCCATAAGATGCCAAATTTGTAAAGTGTGTCACCTTACAGAAAAAAACAACCCCACCCCACATCTTTTATGCAAGGCTGGCATGTTAAGCACTATCAGGTCATTACTGAATTATAACATGTAAAAGTAATAAAAAATCAGATTTGTTGCATTTTCTAACAGAATATATAGTATCCAAACATATTAGATCCTAACATACAGCGGCTCCCCCAGGGGTCAATTGTGGGTCCTTTGTTATTCTCATATATGTCAACGACATGGCGGATGCCGTTAAGTGTAAGCTACTGTTTATGCAGATGATTCTGCTCTGATGGTCTCGCATAGTGACGTTAAAATCATGCAGCACAGAGAATACTAAGTGCTGAGCTCAAGGCGGTTAATGAGTGGGCTGATCGATAACACCTGATCCTTCATTTGGGGAAACTGAGTTCTATCCTGTTTGGTACGAAACGAAAACTTGAAAGGCACTCGAGTGAACATTAAGTGTGGTGAACAATCACATCATACCAAAGTCAGACATTAAATATTTAGGTCTTGATCTGGACCAATCTTTGTGGGCGTGAAATAAGCAGGTAAAAAAGTCATTAAGAGAGATAATTCTAGGTTGAAGTTTCTCTATAGGAAAAGGCAAGGTCTTGAATTTTTACACAAAGAAACTGCTGGTTGCTGCTCTAATCCAGTGTCAATATGAGTGGGTTGTTCAATTGGTTTCCATCAATTTCTAAACACACAAATGTAAAACTTCAGGACAACTCAAAATAAGATTATTAGGACTTTCTGGGTCCCATGCCAGGTTTCCACGTGGGTGCTAGTGAGTTCACCAGGGTAAACTGGCTCCCGGTTCATCTTAGAGTTTCTCAAATCAGACCAAACCACATGTTTCGTATTTATTAATGGTAGCTCCAACTTCTTATTATGTGACCAGCCAACTTCGGTCCTCTTATTTAGAAGTGGACATTATCAAATCTCATGGAAATTAACAGACACATGACTCGGTCTCGGGCTTTGGCTCTTTCAAACTCGACAGGGGATCCCATGGGCAAAAATCATTCATTTATATCTCAATTGCCCTGTGGAACTCTCTACCCCATAACATCCAGTCTCAACAATGTAATGGACATTTTTAAAACGAAGGAGGTCAAAAAAAAAGTTTTTCCATTGTACCAGTACTAAATGTTGAACTGCCCAGCTTTTACATTTCCTTAGCTTCTATCATAGGCGGGCACTGTCCAATGTCTTTGGTCACAAAATTTGATGACTTTTTTTTTTCTTTTTTCTTTTCTCAATTTTGATTATTATTTTTTTGGAATTTGTAAAATATCTTGCTTTTCATGCCTCAGCCTCACAAAACTATTCCTCTAACTTAACGCTTGGGTCTATAATATATTTTGTTCTCAGGCTGGTCCCCTGGATGATTAATTTGTTTGTCATTTTTCATGTGTAATATTTCCTTTTAGGCATGTCCTAGGCTATATTTTGTTTGCTGTTGTAATCTTTTCAGGCTGGTTCTGGTTGTATTTTTTTATTTAATTTCATCACCATTTTTTATTCCTTTATTTTTTTTCTCCCCCTGGCTTGAAAAGCAGGGGGGGAATTTTGCGAGGAGCGTGTATGTCTGCGCGCGGGCAGTGTATCGTGTGTGTGTGCATCGTATGTGTGTGTGCCATGCGTAGTGTGTGTGCGCACATGTGAAGTGTGTGTGATTGGATGTGTGGTGTGTGCGGGTGGGGGTTGGTGTGTGTGAGGGGGTGGATGGATGTGTGTGTATGGATGTTTGTGCGTGTGTGTTGTGGTGGTCGTACTTTGTCAATGCATTTTGTAATGTATGTGTGTGAGTTCCGAATTTTGGTTCTGTTTTCTGAGGTTGGGTGTGTGGGAGTTCATGTGGGTGTTCGGGGTGTTTTGAGGGTGTGTGGGTGTCTTCTGGGTTGTGTTCCGGCCTTCCATCTTGCCGGGGGGGATGGCGCAGTTTGCTTGCAAGTTTTTTATGATCCTTGTTCTTTATATAAGAATTCTTCATGAATATGGTGCTATGCAATTTGTATTTATATTTTGTTGTGTACATGGTAACAGTGTGATGTGCAATACTACTTGTATTATATTTAAAATATAAATTTTTATATTTTTTATACTTCTCTTCACTGAATAGGCTCAAGGACCACAATGGAAATAAGTGGTATCATGTTTGTGTCCTTTTCTTGTGTTTTTATCCTTGGTTATGACCTTAATACGTGAATGAAATGAAACCCTGGCAAGGATTGGCTGCATACTTATTCAATGTTGGATACCCTTCCATGGCATATCTTCAATGCAACAATCAATTAAATAAGTTTCATCAAAGTTTTGTGTCATCACAGATGTTTTCTCCCTTTGTCAATTTTTCATTACAAAGACCTTATGAGAACTTCTCAGACTTTTCCCTACTTTTAAGCAGCTATGGCAATAGTGATCCTGATGAATCAGCAGACTTTAACGGATTAAGTGCAGAATTCTGTACTTTATTCGGTATAAGTCCTGCTGAATTCAATCAGGGTGACCTGACCCAGGGTCACTAAACGGCCCACCCCTTCAAGCTACCCTTGTAAATTTCCAATTTTTAATGCTCTTGCATAGATCACAACTGATAGTGTCCTTTAAAATCCATTCATAGTAAGTCCATACATATTGAAGTAGCTATGTGTAGCTAATAATACAAAGAAACTGGGCATGTGGTACGTACAAACCAAAACATTGGACTCTAAAAGCTATAACTAGCCCCTTTCCAAACCCCTTTCCCCAGATGCTCATAGGGCAATAAATATTCCTATGGTTTTGCGTAATTCTCACTATTTTCAATACGGTACACCACCAGTCATTCTTGTCAGTACCCATTTTGACTGCAAGGGTCGACATCACCATCTCAATCACCACTGGATTAACACTACAAGTGTTACGTTATCTATAACTATATTAAGCGTTGACACAGCTCAACGAAGGATTCTGTGTGGACTGATATTGCATTTAGATATATGTAGTTTATTAGAAATACTCATTGTAGTGTACATTTGTACCCAAACAACCATATACTGACCATTTTAATCAATGAACTGACATGTTCCTGTGTATATCTGTATTATTCGGCCCTTGATGAAACGTTTTCCCATGATGCATCAGGGAAAAAATTGCCTCTCCAATGCAGAGTATTGCAAATAGCAAGAATTACATACTTTAGCAACAATTTTGGTAAAATGTTTGCTGATCAAAAGTGTTAACATGGCCATCCTAACCAGAAACATGCATATGGTATAGTGTACATGTCCTGTTACTGAAATATATAATCTCTCAATACTAAAAAATGTAGGTACATTATAAAACACCAGTGATCTCATGACAATACTGGTCTGTGCGGGTTATGGTATAAATATGATATCGAGAAGAATCCCCATTTTTGGCACATCTGAAAAATAGTTATCGTGTTGGTCTATTTACATTCTAGATTTACCACAGAATTTTGTGGTTTGAAGCCAACATTTTATCAGATTTAGGGAAAAAAGAGACCCATATTACTCTTCCCCAAAGCAATGTTGGTCTGAGTTACGTTGTCAGCAGCCAAGTCCTGCAACATTGATAGGAGTTGGAGGAGCATATTATCGTAAAGGATATATAACCTCTGCATTCTGTTGAACAATGACTTACCCAAATTGCATTTCGGTTATGAGCATTGGAGTGATTCCAATCAATTGTAACAACTGTTCCAAAAAAATTTTCCATGATTGTAGCAATGAATTGCCCTTTATACTTCCAATCTGTATATTTCAGCATAAAATAAACTTTATGATATCATTTACAAACAAGTTATTGCAGCAAAGACCTTTATAATTATAAACCCTGTGTTTTGAATTGTGAGTCCCTGAGTCCCCATTCAGTAACCTTCCTTGTGCATTGGCCATTACAACCATACTGGTTCCATTGGAGATGAAGCTGCGGATGGTTCCTGGACCAAGACCACGATAGAGTGCAAAGAATCCGCCTCTTTCTCCGATGACTAGCCTCATTCTTGTCAATACTGGTAAATCTCTGCAGAAAAAATAACAAGCAATGCACAATAGTGAGTAATTATGACCTTGCTGACCCCACATGACTTAAAAATGACTAAAAATGACCCCTAAATAATCTTTGACCCCACCTGACAGGGTCACATATGTGCCTCTACCGGGGGGGGGGGGCATTCATATATGAAATGGATATGGGTGTAAGGCTCACGCTTCCAAACCCAGGGGCATTCGGTGACAGACGACTGAAAAAATAGGGGTCTTTGAATGAGAGACGGCCAAATTTCCCAAAAATAGGAGGTTTCCGAGTGACAAATTTGTGCAATTTTCCAAACAAATGGGGTCTTTGGGTGGGTTACCGTTTTTTGCAAAATTTTCTAAAAAATAGAGGTCTTTTGGTGACCATTTTTATAATTTTTCCCCAAAATAGGGGTCTTTGGGTGACAGTGGTCAAATTTTCCACAAAAATGGGGTCTTTGGGTGAGATTTTCACAAACATGGAGTCTTTGGGTGACAATGATGCTGAAAAAGGGGGTTTTAACAGCCTTACATACATGTCACTTCCAAGATGGGAGTGCCCCCAGAGACTCTACTCAACAATTATTGTATCTGGATTGTTGATCATTTAGGAGCAATGACTGCAAATGATTCCTTGATGACCTTTGCCCTTAACAATTTTTTGGCGCTCGTGTGTGACATTTACACAAGGATTATTGTGTGCAAATGCAATTAAAATCCAACAAACTTTGTGGATACAGAGACCAATTTGAAAGAGTACATTTTGC
>JAMKCH010025757.1:0-20244 GCA_023653785.1 Ophioderma brevispina
GGGTTGTTAATTTAATATACATACACACTAGACACACCATCACATTTCTATGAATTCTCTACATGCAACAAAGAATGTACCCTGCAACAAGATGATACCAAGATGGCTCATCACATTTTGATAAGGTGACAAATAAATGTAGAACTCCAGCCAAAGTTCCAACTTCTAAAATGCTGACAAGGGCTTAGTGATATTGGGACCTGTTAGCTCTTTGGTTTTGTTTAAAGACCTGAGAAAATTTACAGAATTGTAAGTTTAGAACACAGATTTGAAGAAACCGAAATAAACCCTGGGATTTTTCCAGTTATCTCTGATTTTTGACACAAAATTATGGTTCAAATTCATCCTACCACTAATTTTAGTCTCAAAATGCATTAAAATCTCCTGAAATTCTGGCCCAAAATTACCTTAGTAAGCTTCATTATCGCCGATTTCACTCAAATCACAGGTTAAATCTACTGCCAAATTCGGCATACTTCCTGTGTGCTTGTTTCTGGTGTTTCTAGATTAATGTTGTTGTGTGTTTGGTTTAAGAAAATCGAAATGTTTCCCTAGAATGGCATAAATTAAGGCTTTTAATTAGAAAATGGAAAAGAAAAAGGAATCGGCGATTTAAAAAACAGGAAACTTTAGTTTTGTTTAATTTGATCAAAACCTACAACTAATTTCTGGGAAGAATAATTCCCATTAACAGCCAGATTCTTCAACTACGATGTTAACTGTACAGGAGGAATACCATGTGTACTTCAGTGTGACCACAGAGTGCCTAGCACATAAGTGCTTATGTCACACACATAACCTATGTCACCCAGGCACGTTCACATCACTCAGGCACTTCAGAGTATTAACTCTACCAGGTAGGTAAAGATCTGTGCCGATCTGATACTTGCATTCCAACTTTGTCATTGTTTTTGAGAGATTTGAGGAACAAATTTTAAGACAAACTGCAGGTAAAACCCTTCAGCATGAGTGCATCTTATCAGACTCATTTAAGTATGAATTGGCTTTGTTGTGTTCTTCATTTTTTGCAGACTGATTTGGCACGGTCAAAACATTTTTGTCTGACCTCATCACACAATCTACTCTTTAAGCTGCTGACTTAAAGGTACATGGTCTGGTTGGTACTAACTTGTGTTCTCACTTATCTGTTGCACGGTGTCTGAAAATCTATAGTGCTAATTCACGAAGTGTTGGCCAATGACCATGGCTCTCAGGATTATTCAGATGAACACCAGTCTTCTATAGGACGATGCAAACTCTACATAGGCTGCAAGAGTACACCATACCTTCACTAGTCGGGCTCCCTTTGCTTCCATCTTCTTCGTGTTCAGCAAGTCTTATGGCCTGGAGGTCTAATCTTGGTTGCTGTTCCATTCAGGGGTCCTGGTAAGGCTGCGTTTCCATCGGAGCCGGTATTGTCTGTGTCAAATTTGCGATGGAATTAACCATAAAACACATGGAGTTATATTATATTAGATATTGCTTATGGAAGAGCATGGCCTAGTGGTTAGGGTGCTTGCCTGTGGCACAAATTTCCCAGGTTCAAATCCGGGTGGGGAAACTTGCTGGGATTTATTCGGGTATTCAACTCTGAATTATACCAGCTATTGATTAAAATCAGAACACTACTCTCTTCCATGGTTCATTTGGCATTGGGCAAATGAATCACGAAAGCATCCCATCCTTCGAAGGGGACGTTAAGCCATGCATCGGTCCCGTGTACAGAGAGTCACAACTGTATACCACAGGCAGTTTCGAATAAGAGTAGGGTGAAAACCCCTGACTGTTCCCAATCTGCCCCCAGCCTCAAAGCGGGTCATGTTAGGAGCATCCGTATCATGGATACACACTGCCCCGAATCAGCTTACACAGCTCAACTAATCCTGACACCCAAAGCCATTACCAATGACTTGAATGAACGAACAAACATATTGCTTGACTGGATATAGATTTTGCCCTAATGTTGTCATTACCTTTATTATTAATAATCTATATTATTAAAACGCAACTTTGCATGGTGAGCGCCATCGGATTGGGAAATTTATTGCGTTTCCTCCTTTTTCCAGCGTAGCACCGGCAGTCCTCGCCCAATCATAACCTTGTTTTCACAGCGCGCCGTGCGCAAGTTATTTAAACACTTGCTGATTTGCCAACGACCGGTATGTTATGCAATGGTTACTCCATGGTGATCGCACACATCGTACATCATGAACGCATCATCGTGCATGTCACGGCGCGCGCTGCGCGCATGATTCGCGTGATCGTCTGTACGCCTGTGCTACGCATCCCCGCTGGTGCGCCACTGGAAGAAAATGTTTATAGCGAGAGAGGCCGGCTGAGAAAGTGTGAGGGGGAGAGATATGAAAGAAAGAGAGAGAGGGGAGAGAGAGAGGAGAGGGAAATTGGGAGAGAGGGGAGAGAGAGAGGGGAGAGCCTGGAAAGAGAGGGAGGGAGGGAGTGGGAGGGAGAGAGAGGGAAGGGAGAGAGAGGGAAGGGAGAAAGAGGAGAGTGAGAGAGAGATAGGTGGTCGAGAGAGATACCGAATGCGACAGAAAACGTAGGCCTAATTTGTTATAGGGGGAAATGTTGAGAGAGAGAGAGGGGAGAGGCAGAGGTGGTCAAGAGAGATAGATGGAATGAGAGAGAAAAGTTATTTGTAGAGGGGAAGTGTTGAGATTGTCATACAAAAAGAGAAGAGGGAGAAAAAACAGAGAAAGATTAATGAAAGAGAGTAAGAGAGGAAGGAGGATGGGAGGCGGGGGCCAGACAGATGAGAGAAAAGGTAAAAAAAAATAGAAGGTTGGAAAGAGTAAAAAAGCAAACCGGGCAAAAGCAGAGAAGAAAATAAAAGATACGGAAAAGCGGAGAGACAGAGGTCGAAATGTAATTTGGAAGGTCTTTGGGTGAGGATGAGAGAGAAAACGAGGGGGGGGAAATGTTGAGGCATATATACGAGTAAGAGGGAGGGGCAGAAGAATAGTCATACAGAACGTGCAGAAAGAAGAGAGAGAGAGAATGAGGGAGACGAATGAGAGAAAAACGTAATATGTAGAGGAGGAGAAATGTGAGGGATTACAGACGAAAGAAGAAAAATGGAAGGAGGAAGCCAGAGGAGGGCATTAAATACAGCAGGTTGACGGGAACTTTATATGGGAGTTTGAGGAATTGTGAGAAAAACATTGTGGCTATAACAGGAATACGGGTTAGCACATGGGAGTACTTTTGAGATTTAAAAGGTTATTTAAACACTAAAATAATTATATGAAATGAAATAATAAAATTTATTATTCAGAAAAATGAGAAGAAATACGGGACCAACAGGGTTTTTTTTTACAATTATCAATAACGCGTAAGGTTATTTCCTTTGATTATCGGTACGACCACAGATATAGGAAAAGGAGATCCCGGTCGGCCTATACAGGCCTTTACAAAATCTGGGTCACCACAAATACGCGTTATTGGGGGTATCTGTTTTTACCGAGAAAACACGCGAAAGGAAAGGAACGCAGTCCTGTGCGTATTACTGTGAAGCGTATTAGCGACGCAACCGCAGTGGTGGAGGAAAGATTGCATGGTGCAAAGATTGAAAAGTGCTCACGGTGTTTAAAATCCCGCCTCCCGATCACATTTGTAATGGTTAGAGTGAGAGTGGTTGTGTGGGCATAATGATTTCCTTCATTGTAATTTTTAATCTTATAATTATTTTATTTGTGTATTAAATTGACCCATTGGACTGTGTGTGTTAATTTTAAACCTAATAATGAATTAAAATCTGTCCGGTGGTTTGAAAATACCCCCAATAGCGCGACCATGCCGGACAAACAATTGGCGGCCAGACCGGACGCTTTTCTATATCTGTTGAGTCGAACGGCAACTATCGGGTTTTGAAACACTTGAGTAGTTTTGAGAAGATGATTAAAATGTACTAATTATATACGGGATTAAATATGGCTTTTCCTTATAAATGGCATGAGCTAGCAGAATATGACGAATTAAAGAATTTGGAGTTATTAAAAGGTTATGACTTGGCTAATTTATTACTGGTTTTGGTGTCGCCATAGTATCAGTGATCGCTTATGTTTCAGTGATCACTTCATTTCAGTGGCGCCTCCCAGTTCACTCAGCTACCGGGATGCCCGCTCGAAGCGCGGGCCTCCCCTAGTTTTATTATTTTTAGATATTATTACATTTTTTTAAATATTGGTTATTTCAATAACTCTGATGTACTTTGTTCTTTTTTTTCAATCCTTAGGATATACAATTTTTATAATATTATCGCTCTACACTAAAAAGGATGGATTATATTTTCTGCACATCTTGATGATTCCTCCCTCGCCAATTGAAAAACATTGAGTGGGGCTATTCATGACGCTCTGTGACTAGATGGTAGCCTGCTTGTTTTATGTGAAATTCACCAGCGTCATTACTAAATGGTTACGATTCATTTTGGGTTCTTTTTGGGCAGTTTGTCAGATGCTTGACTGGGGGGACACGCAATCCTTGGAAATTGAAGACTAATGCTATATACCGTCAGGCGGGTCATAGTCGTTTAGAGCGAAAACGTCGAAACGACATTGGCACGTCAAAAACAGTCAGGAGGTTTTTAATAAAATTTACGTCTGCAAATGCAAATTGAATCGACGTTTACGAACGACGTCAAATCGATTTGGCAGTTCGACATAACCTAGTGTGTCAATTTCTAAAACTCTCGACGTCTTTTCGCCGTCAGCGTCGATTGCCTCCTGGGTATACTTTGTCCGCCCTGAAATAAGTGATGTCATAGCTTCGCGGCAGCAATTGTGCATACGTATCTACCTCGCGATTACAGCTGCGGACTTACTGCATTCGCACATTTAAGACTGCGTGAAAGCTATGAGGTCACTCCTTAATCAGACCTGACGAAGTATAGTGAGAGTTTTCAGAATGCGTGCTGGCGGGGGGGGAGGTTTTTTATTTCACATCTTTCTGCTGCTGGGGGAAAAAAACTAAATCAGCAATGATATACAAAACATTCAAACACACGAGGCAGGACTTTAAATGCATTAACACATGGTTGTGTGGACCCCCCCAACATTCATTTTGAATTTATGTTAGTTAAATTGAGGCCATTGATGACTCAACACACCACACCTCATGTACAAGTCCGCCAAATGTGTGTGGTTAGTCAGGTTCAGCACCTGGATGTAGATCTATGGGTAATTGATCTGTGGCCCATTCTAACCAGTACTACTAGATTCTGTATGAAATGTGCGTGGTCATTCATTTAGCAGGAAATTACATACGAAGGCTACCGTACCACATACAGGACTTTTGAGGCATTTCTCCATCAACTTCCTGCACATGGATTGTACTAATATTTTGACCTCTGAAAAAATTGGGGGGGTTGAATTAAAATAGATGACTGACCGGTCTGACCACAAATAACCGCTAACCTTCCCCTGGGCCCTTCTACTCCATTCCCCTCCATTCCTGGCTCACCAATGTAGTGTCCGGGCACATCAGATAATGATACCCACTCTAACTTTTACAAGTTTTAATCATGAACACCTACACTAAGACACTTTACTGTAGTTTTGAAGGTCGCATATAGAACTCTCAAAGCACTCATATTGAAGTCACAAAATGTTTGAGTCAATCTTAAGTGTGCCGTAGTCTTTCAATCAATGTACACAACGTCTGTACTTCTTAACCTGGTTCATACTCACGTCGATCGCAGGCGTTCTTGCACCAGCTTGCTGCTGTGACCTACCCAGATATCCGTAGGATATGATTCCATATTAGGCGACTCTGTTGTGCGTTGTGAAACATTTGGATACGACCCCCGTGCTGTTGCTGGGTTGCTGGCTGCTGCTGCACCTGCTGCTGCTGGCACCTGCTGCGTAACATTTGGCTGTGGCACCCCTTGAGTCTGCTGGGACTCATAGATGGTAGGCTGGCCAGGCTGCTTTGGGTTTTGTGCATAATCAACTGCGACGCCTTCGCTGGCACCATTGGTCCTACTGGACTACTTGGACCAGGTCTCTGCTCAGTGTTCAAATTCACCTTGGTTCAGATCGCCCGTTCCGATTTTTGTATTGTGACCACTGTGGCTCTCTGTCGTTCCTTTTGGTCCTGTGTATCTGTCCCCAACACTTGTCTATGCTCCATTCAAAACTTGGCCCACTCTCGCTCTTTTCTAGATACTTCTGGTTGTTCTGGGATGGCAGGGAGCTTGGGGGCAGACACCTCACATTTGGCTAGCTTTTGGCTGAGGTGTCCTGTGGTTGTGCATGAGATGTTACAATTTCCGACGGGCAGTTTTATTCAAATTCCTTCCCTCCGACATTTCTTGAGTGAGTTCGCGCCTGATCACCAGTGTTTGCGTCCACTGATATGGCACTGCCCAAGCGGCCCAGAACCAGTGGATTCGGCATCACTTCTAGGGGAACATTTCTCAAGGGCTAACACATTGATGGGTGATTGCACTTTATCTGACTGGCTGGAGGCGCATGATTACGAGGAGGAGATGAGGACGATGAGGAGAGAAGGAGCGATTAGGAACTCAATGACTCTTTTCCTCAAGTTAGCAACTATGAGAATCTCTCACTGTTTGCCAGTGATGTTGAGCGGAACGATTGGCAGATTTTCCAGAACGGGCGTCCAGGACACTCGGGCTCATGCTGAGTGTCTTCTGGGTGGCACTCTCCAGTGACCCAAACAAATCAAGATCCAGAAAAAGATCAATCGTTGTTTTGGTTTTGGATTTCTTCTCCTTGTGACGATGCTTAGGTTTACTAGCTCTCTTCTCGCGCTCTCTTTTTATGTCGTGTCGCGCGTTGTTACCTGGCCTTCTCTTTGTCTACTCTGCACAACTGAAAAGCTGTGGCTGCTTTTTTGTTGGCATGCCAGCGTTGCAGGGCCATCTCCTGCTTTTGACTTTAGAGTACATACACTGTTTGCACAAATACCACTGTTCTATTATAAGACGCATTATTGTTCAATCTAACAACCACAATTATCCAAATAGCAATGATACACGACCAGATTCTTCACTTGGTGTTAGCACAGGCCAAAACTAGATATTTTTAAGGGGAGGGCGAATTTTGTTTTAAAAAAGCCTTTTTCTCCAATTCACCCTCCCCAAAGGGGGGGGGTGAATTTTTTCAGTGGACATTTATTTACCAAAATTTTTACTTTTTTCTGACAACATAACTAAAACTCTATTGTTGGGTCACTCCGCTCTCAAAATTGATTTTTTTGGCCTCTTTGAGCCAATTTGTAGGGGGTTTTAAAGTTTTTTTTTAATTTGGGGAATCTGCTCCCTTTCCACCCCCCCCCCCCCCCCACTATGGACTCTCCTTTTTCAAACAAATCTCCTCAGCTAGATCTACCACAATGAAAAGATTCACAGGTAGTCCATCCTTTGTGTAACATCCACACAACAGTGCCATGTGTCTTATTCTTACAAGAGTAATCTTAAGTAAAAACACCAGCCATTTGTAGTTATTTCACTGTGTTTCAACAAAATAAACTCTTGTTGTGCAATCAGGATGTGTTCTGAAAGGTGAAGTTTCATCTTAAAGGTGCTTGTTCTGATTTAACTGTATCATGTTCTCTACTTGATATACACTCAACACCAAGTTTCATGGGAAACAAACTTGCAGTTTTAATGGTAGAAGCAATAATGCCTATTGCAATGCCCATTCACTAACTGGGCTAACAATGATGGTTAATCATTAAGCAGCAGTTTTTTGTCTCTAGCTCAGGAAAGAAAATGGATTTGAAGGCTGAAATTGCAGGACGACAATGAGAAAAAATATGACCTTTCATGTGATATCAAAATTGATACTACTACCGCGGAGGTCAGGGGACCCGAAGGCAATTGGAACAAGCACCTTTTAAGTAAAGATAATCTAACATTTAATTCAATCCATACCTGTGAAGGAAATAAGACCCCTTTCAAGCTGATGCCAGAAAGGGTCTTTTAACAGGACGGCTCTTTCCTCGCCCACCAATTCAGTAACCGGCGGAGGCTGGTCCTTTGGGGCCTCTCCTTCTTTTGGGCTCCCTCCTTCTTTTGGGCTCCCTCCTTTTGGGCTCCCTGCTTCTTTTGGGCCCGCATCCACCTCTTCTACCACCTGCTTCCGCCTTGCCACAGGAGGTGGCGCTTCATCGTCGTTACTTCCGGCACTGCTGTTGCTGGACGCCGAAGTTGAGAAGGATGATGAGGAATAGGACGAGCTCGAGGAGTTTGTGGACGAGTCCAGCTCCTTTGGCCTGTGGCCTGCTCCTCTTCTCTTTTTGGCTCCACGTGTTTGTTTTTGTCTCTGCAAAATTCATGTGATCGGTGTTTAAAAGTGGACGACAAAGTCAAAACAATTACCACAGTAACCACACCATGATACATGCTAGGAAAGGCAATGTTGGTAATCTACAAAAGGATGGAAAAGGGATTTAACATCCAACATGCATGAACTGCAGCAGAGATTCCATAACTGGCATTTGCATGCAACAAACAATGACAAAGAGAATGAAAGTGAATCTGTAAGAGGCCAGGCAGCCAAGCAATATGCACAAATGAGAACAGCAAAAACACAACTGCAGAACTAAAGAACATGGGGGATTCTAACTTGGACTACGTAGCAAGCACAAAGAACAAAAAAATATAGTCTGGAGTATGCACAACAAGCTATGCTTGATTTACAATCTTATGAAAGGTGAATAGATGACAGAGTCATGTTGGGAAGGTAAAGAGGAAAAGTATGAATCTAGTTGAACAAGTACTAATGATATTAGACAACTTGAATGGAAGTGGAGCAGAGGTTAGCATATCGGAAGTGTGAATATTATGGGATAACTTTGCTGTAACTGGAAGACCTGCAAACTTCTTGCACACACACATGCTACAGAACACTGAAGTTGCCTATTTTTTTCCCAGTGATATTTCTTATGTGTCAGCACTACAAGTATGGACAGACCAAATAAGATTTGAATGATTAGGGACTATAAAACTTAGGATGGATTCATTATGTTCACCATTTCGCTATTTAAGCTTGAAACCATCCATAATGAGGGAAAAATCCTTGTGTGGCAATTAAAAGTGATGCAATCAACTTTTTCAAAAACAAGCCGCTTTCATTTGTAACATGGGACTCGATTTCTGCCTGTCCATTTGGCCAGGGCAATGAACAATCTCTCAGACAATTAAAAGGTTATACCATTCTGTCTGATTGGATAAGTTGAACATTTTGAAGAAAAACAGTTGACAGTAAATTTGTTAGTGAACATTTCAAATAAAGTATATACACGCATGGTTCTGATGTGAAATTTGTACTGCAAAATTTGTGCAACAGTAAACAGGTTGTGGGTTCCAATCAATCATGTAGCTGCGGTGAGTCCTTATTGCGAATGGTCAATGGGTCATCACACCATTGCAGATGTTCAATGGAACTAATGACATAAATTACCAACACAAAATTTGAGATGTTCTAACCAGAAAAAGCAGACCAATTTTGGGCAAGTGGTATTTAGCCCAAGGTTTAGAAAATTAAGGAAATCTTGTGTACTACTTACACTTTGCTTTCGCTCTGATGTAGCTCTGCGCTTTTTCTGCTGCTTCTGTTTTTCTAGGAATTCCTCAACCATATCCTCGCATGTCAACAGGTTGTCCCTGGGCTCCCAGGTATCGTCCTCTGACCCGTACCCTTTCCATCTCACTCTGTACACTGTCTTTCCCTGTAAAACACAACAAAAAATTATCATACTACAGGCCTTCAAGTGAGTGTCCGTGTGCATGCGTGTGCATGCGTGTGCGCATTGTGAGGTATTCCCATCTACACAAAAACTGAATTCTTACTTTTACAATCCTCCCTACATCTTTATTTCAAATTACAAGTACATGTACATGTAAAAGTTAACCCTAACATGTCACATGCTCCACCCGACAACATGTACGACCAGCAGTAAACATTCTTAGCTCTAGACGTACCACCAGCAATTTGCAGAAATTGTGCTTGTTATCGCCGTTTGGATGTGTACCCTCTAGCGTAAATTTCACAGAATAGCATTTAGTCTTCTGGCTATCTTGAGGGGAAAGTGGCCCATGGCCACCGGCTTTGTGCAGCATTAGGTTTTTCACTAGCGGTACTTCCGGGTTTGCCAAATTGACCTTGCACACCTCTGCCAAATTCGGAAGGTCCAACATACATTTGACATTCGGGAAAGTACCTGGAAATACTTGGGGGGAATAGTGCATAATCAGATGGGGTTAAAATGGCGACTCTATCCCGCAAAGCCAAACACATTTCACGAGCAATTAGCAGTCGGCGATCTCCTGAGGGGAAAGCAGCCCACCGACTCTTAGCAACAATGGGTCTCCTGAGGGGAACATGTCACACCAGCAAAATGTCTTGATTGCTGCCAATTGCCCTTCGCTTCAGATGTGTTACGGTTAAACAGTATATGGCTATCAGAGTCATGACATTGGATAAGTACAAAAATGTATATGGGCTCTGTAAAAGGTTGCCATGTTTTTATTTTGCTGAACACGTAAACAACATTTTGTTGGTCATTCAGAAAAATGTTCCAATTTCATCATAAATTTCAGGTAAATGAAAATCTGATCATATCCATTGATCGCGAAAAATAGATCGCTGATTATTGCCGGTCAGACATTTATCCCTTGGGAGACTCACTTCTGATACTGTGCCCTGTAGAAGTCAATCCACCACCCTTTCACTATTTTCCCCCACCCTTTTTAAACAGACACCCTTTTCATCAAAAATCGAGCCCCCACCCTTTTGTGACACACTACGGCTATTTTGCAAAGAATTTGCACAGTGAATCTAACTTGTATATTGCAATTTACATTTTTTTTAAAATCCAATTAACCCTAACACATCACCAGTCTCATCCGACAACACATCCCACCGGCAATGTACACAGATCGAATCTGTGGTAGAGGGATATAACCCTCTACCACAGACGAAAGGTAATTGCATTTCGTTTCAGCGTGTAAACACAAAATTACATATCTGATTTTCCCTGGTTGATGGACTCGTTTCCCTTTGTCAAAATAGTGTCATTAATTATAAAATCACGTAGACACAATAGTTAACATAAATCAAGTAGACAACAATCAGTGAACATTTAAATTGTAACAAAGATTTCAAAAATACATGGCTCGGACCGCTTTGTGTCTGCCTGCCGTAGCTGGTGTGTTAGTGATGAAGGCCTCACCGACCGTGACCTTGGCATGTGGACCTTGACCTCATCAACAGTGGGGATCCCATGTTCACCAATGATTCAAGTTTGGTTCCAATGAACTTCAACTTTCAATGAGGTCAATTTTACATTTTCAGCCATTTTAAACTTGAACTAACATGACCTTTGACCTCCTTGGTATTTGACCATTTGACCTCATAACAATATTGAGGGATCCCATGTTGCATCTACGATTCAAGTTTGGTCCAATTGAAAATTAAACTTTTCAATAGTGTCAATTGACATTTCCCTATTTTTAACAACTTGACCTCCATGACCTTTGACCTCCTCTTGGCATGTGTGACTTTGACCTCATCAACAAGTGGGGGGGATGCCATATTGCACTTGTGAACCCAAGTTTGGTCTTTTAATCATCAAAGTAGGGGAATACATGCAAAAATGTTAAACCTTTCACAACAGACATCAACAGACATCAACAACAAACAACAGTGGACAAAGTGTCCTTATGTGTCTTCCATGCCTTAAGGCAGGCGACACACAAAAAAGCAAAATATGGTCGTTTCACTCCACCACAATGTTATGTTTGTTTATTACACGCTTGTAACACAAATGACCTGAGATCAGATAAAAATTTCGGCTAAAGTGAAATTTCATTCGTGTGCCATTTATTCAAAGGGGCAATGATGGAAGTGTTACCAGATCAGAAAAACAAGCGGAAACGTTGTATGGAATACGCTTCATATTTTATTCTTTCCATTTAAAAATAATAGGTAATAACAGATAAGTAAGAATTATTTCTATTCGCATAGAGTTTGAGAACACTATTTTGTTTTGGTCATTGATTTACATGAGGTTCACATAGACCTATTGCACTGATTTGCGGGAGGATCCTCGAAATACCCTAAATAACCTCACCATCCCTGTAATATGGGAAGTGCTATCCGTAAGTTGGTATAATGGACATTGTAAATTTTCGGATATGTGCAATGACAAAAACTGATCGTCTTCCCTTGTGATAAAAGTAGTTCAATATGGACATTTATACGTCATGTTTTATTGATAACGTGAGTTTGACAACCTGAAGGGTGCCCCGAAAAAATGTTGTAAATGGCATAAAAAATTTGCTGCGATTTAGGCGACGAAAAATGAAAACCACTGTTTTACGGGCGATGCGACCTTATCGAGTGGGTCAGTCGGGTCGGGGGCGCAGAATTTTTCTTGTTTCCTTTTGGGAGCTCAAAATGCCTAAAATAGCCCCAAATCAAAATCAAGAGGAAAACAATGAAAATTTTTACAAAAAATTTCCACTAATAAAAATTGCCAAAATGATAAAATTGAGCTAAAAAACAGGCCGATTTTACAGGATTTTGGGAAAAACTAACAAAAAAACTCTGACAAAACTGAAAAAATCAGGGGTGTCGGTCGGGCCCGTAAAACAGGCCTTTTTATTTTTAAGCGCCTTATGGTGATTTAAATCTGAAAAGGTATGTACAATTGAGTTCATGAAACTGTTAACCATGCGATGGGTATAGATACGAATGAATAACTAATTTTGAACGGGTTTTTGGAAGCATGATAAATTGTTAGTTAAATAGGAAGTAACGCGTATGTATCCTTTCTATTGGTGTCCATGTGAGTCTACGGAAAAAATCAGCTGAAGTAGTGCATACGTACATGGTTCAAAACATGTTCGGTTTTATCAACATGGATTAATTTTTCTTTCCAGGCCTGCCTAAGATGATTCGAAGTGATCTAGTGCCCACCCAGAGGCGATAGGACTCCTAATGAGGACTAGCAGCGGGCGCCTCCTTCCGTGTCATCCGATGATCCGAACGCTATCATTTGCTATAATATATAGTCCTGATGATTCATGACTAGATGTTTAACTTTTTTAGTGGCTTGCTGTTATATAGACATCTAGTCATGAAGAGTTGTGTGTAATGAAAGTTGCCATTTAACCATACAAAGGACAGTTATGCTCTAACTTTTACAGCGTGCAACGGGCTTAATTATTCATTATTTGCAATAAACGTTATATTGTAGGCATTATTGAGAGTCTTCTGCATCATGTGATTAACCACATGTAGGTCAGGGGTTGCAAATTCGTTGTAACTGGCGGAATCAGATTGATTCTCGCAGTAATTTTGCGAGATCAATTGATTCAGACTACTTCGGTAAGATTTAAGATTATGAGGATATAATTTATTCCCATGCTTAAAGTCTGTTTGACGAAACTATCAGTTATTACATGTATTTTAAACTGTTTTAGAAATCTAAATACAGAAGCTTGAAGTTAAAATTTTAACAATTGTTTAAAAACCATAGACATTGGGAGCTGGAAATTTTGAATTAGGCCTTACTTGGTTCGAAATGTGACAGTACTGAGGCACGACGCCCACTACAAGTTAACTACTTGCCGAAGACAAACCCTTTGAAATATTTCAACTACAAGTACGAGTCCACGTTTGAGTTCTTTTACTCAATAACTAGTGCTAAATTAACCAAAATGCCATCTCTTCAGATTAGAGTACTCAGTTATCATACATTGATCCGAAGAATTCTAAAAGCAGACTGCAGAAGGGATTTGAGAAAAAATCAATTATTAAAGGCTTGGGATTCTGATGTCTTATTTTTAATATTTGTAATTAATTAGGAATGCACCGGTTGAAAAAAAATCCAAGAATCGGATGCTTTATGGGAACAAAAATGCAAATTTCTGGAATTCTGCAGCTCCTTGCAAGAATGCCGAATTCGCAAAGGGTGGCGAAATCTTCTCTTCATATTTGCTGTCAAAAAAACACAAAAATTAACAATGTTGAAGGCACCGGTAGCAATCCCACAGTATGAACAGTCTCACCGTGGCTAAAATTTTAGCATTCCTCAAAAATTTCCATAAGCGCTACAGAACCGACGCGTCGGAGTAGTAAGTCTACTTCCTGCATATCACTGTTTACAATGGGCAGACTGAAAAGGTAAACACTGAGCAAAGGCATTTACCACATACCTTAGATATATTACCTGGAATTTGTTATACAAATTGTTTTCTTTTGTGTACAAAAACTAATGGAAAAGAGACAATAGGGCGTAGTTTCTAACATGATTTGATTTTGCATTGATGTGAGTACGTTTTTAGAATTATTTTGCCGTTTTAGAATTTATTTTGCCGTTTAAAATGAAAAACCTGCATTATATGTAAACTAGGCACCATGGTAAACACATGGCTTTGGGTCAGGTCAATTTAATTGATTTTCGTAAAACGTACGTGTTGACTCGAGATATGTACGGACTTCTGTCATTTGTAAAGTAGGACGTTCTCCTTAATATTTGTTTGTTTGCACAATAAAATCGAACGATATTCATAGTTCTTTTGAAGAAAAAAAATTTACATTGGTTGTGATTCTCCTACTTCTATATACGGTAGGCCAAAGCCTTGGCAAAGCATATTTTTTTATTGACTATTTTTTTCTCTTGACTGAATTTTATTGACGCGATCAACCTGATTCGCGTGTGAACATTTGGGCGCGAATCTTTACGCGAATCGATTCGCTGTCGAACATTGCAGCCTGGGGAGATCTCTTTTCATTTGACCAGGGTGGTAACCCACTACCCTCCTCATCAGATTTCCTTAGGAAGCGATCAGATTTCTTAGAGAATGATCAGATTTCCGTAGAAGAATCGATAAGATTCCTTAGAGAATCGATCAGATTTCCTTAGAGAATCGATGTGGGGGTGATGGGTTAGCCGCCGACAACTCGGCCTTGGGACAGGTAGTACTGGTTACAGGATACCAATAGACCCCAAAGGAAACCTTCCTCACTTATTTTGTATTAGTTTATTTTTAATTAGGAAATTTACATCTCAAACCTTAAAGGCATTGCAACTCCACAGAACAGTTAACGTAGGGCACCAAGATTATGTCAAAATTTAAAAACGATGATGACATAGTTACATTATTGGAACTTATAATAGTGGACTGTAATGTGTACTTGACATCACATTATTAACAAAAAAAACGTATTAGCTTATGAATGAAAACAAGATTTGCCACTACATATTACGTACATATTTACTCATATAAAAATTTACTGATAATGCACCTGATCAACTGCAAAATCAAAGCGCAATACAAACTACTGCCGCAAGAAGAAAATACCCATTAGAAATAGAAACAAGAAAACTTAAGCATCATGGGAAAACAATAAGCTTAAGCATAGCTTTTTGAAAGATAAATGGAACAGGCTTCTCTGATATGGATAGGAATATTATTCCAGAGTTTTGACCATCAACTGTAAAAGCTCTGTCCAAACAAGACCACTCTTTGTCGGAATGTGGAGTCTGGTTAAATCCGCAGACGACTGTAGATAACTCTGGGAAGACTGTGTATGGTGAAAAATATATCAGAAGAAAGGTACTTTTGTGCAGATCTTTGACACAAGGAGACATCATACCAATAATTTGAAAAGACACTTTGATGGACAGAGAGCCACTGAAGCTTAGTCAAGTAAGGTGATATGTGCTCCCTCCTCCTGACCCGACAGATCAACCTGCGCCTTGTTCTTGATTTTCTGCCAGAACTTTAAATTGGCCACTGGATGCCATAAGAGGAGTGAATTGCCATAGTCAAGACGAGACCTAACCAGAGATCGGACAATATGGTGGCAACTGTCCTGGTCTAAGTACATGTATTTACGAATACTTGCGATATTCCTACGCTGGTAATCAAGGGTGCGACATAGTCCCCTGACTTGATGAGTATTCATCGAACCTCTCTGTCATGACAATACCAGATTTCTAACCCGAGTCTGTTGGTTCAACAACAGTGTTGCCAACCATAGAGAAAGAGAAGGGATAAAACTTAAATTATGTCTAGAACCAATAACTAGGCATTCAGTTTTCTCCATATTCAGTTAACCTGTTGATATCATCCCGTTTTTTGATTTCATAAATACACAATCAATTGTTTCTAAGTGCTCGTAACTTCAGCTTGTTAGCAAGGTCATGATGTATAAATTTGTGGTGTCGTCTGCGTATATATGGAAAGAGAGATTGTATTTACGAATTATATCACCAAGCGGGAGATTATATGTTGTAAAATTAGTGGCCCCAGATTGACCATGATTGACCCCTGGGCACCCACAATCCAAGAAACAGTACAATATACACTACCTCAGCACTGATATCTATATCGCATGCAGTACTAAGTCTGTAAAACAAGAGTTGTTTACGAAAATAAACAAGAGCACCATTGTGGCTGTAAGCTCAGCAGGTTATTAGTAAATGGGCACACACTCTGGGGGCACACATTTTCTATTGTGCCGATATATTAATTTGAGAATTCCCCATGGCGTTGGATCACTGTTTCTTCTGAGCATGTTCGTATTATAGGAAAATGATTTAGGCACAAGAGGGAATTTATAGATTTTTTCAAGATATGCCCTTTTTAATCGCCATTCGACCCTGCCCAAATCTATGAACACCCTATATGGGCTTTAGGTCAGCGGTTCTTCTACTAAGTCTAGTGTATTATAGCAATTGATTTGGTGGCACCAGAAGGAATTTATAGATTTTCAAGAATGCCCACATGACCTTGACCAAATCTGTGAACTCCCCATATTGACCTTGGTCACGTCTCTGACCACTCTAATGATACCCCACATGGGCCTTGGGTCGTGATATTCCTTACCGATTTTTGCTGCAATCGGCCAAGCGTTTGCAACAAACGCATTATGGGCAAGTGTGAAAACAGACAGATAGAGTGCTTTCGAGTCAACCAATTGCCATTTTTTATCCAATAGCTTTGCATACTACGTATGCTGAGCTAAAAAGAAAAGGAAAAGCTAGCGCACATGGATTTTCCGAAGGGGACTTTCTCGTGTGCTGCCTTTTGGGATGTACTTTTGCGTGCCTTGCCCTGGGGTTTCCTTCAGGCCTTTACATCTAGAAATTGTTGGAGCTCTTTTAATCAATCACACTCCTATTATATACCGAGAGCAGGATAGGATCTTGATTTTCAATTTCCAATCTCCCCAAAAAACCTACATTACAAAGAAGCAAGGAGCTAAAAAATAACACTCCTGACACTTTAGAAGGAGCTCTTCGATGAGCTCCGGAGCTATTGCTCTCCTCATAAATGAAGGCCTGGGGTTTCCTTCCATACAATAATGGGAAAGATTCCTATTTTGAGGAAGTGGGAGCTTTAGCCATGATTAGTGGTTTCCTTCCTCCTGAGCTTCCCTTTTCTAAACTAGCCAGGTATTTCCATAACCTGACCATTTTCTGATTCACCACCTTGACAGAATAAGCTGTATAGGTTGTTGAATATGTTGTTGAATTTGTGGGTTTCCGAAACCTGGTTAGGGCGGAAACACTGATCTAGCCAGCCAAGTGATCATCAAATTGTGTTTTGTTTCTACATCTCTACTTGGCTTGGGAATGGGATTCTAATTTCTGAGTAGTATGCCTGGACTATATGATTGTTCATGATGCTATCTCTGTGTCTTCATTACTTCGTTTAATTTTAATTATTTTACCAAACCTGTAACGCAAGGCAAGGCACACATGAATCATGATTATCATGCAAGTCAACATGTTGAAGACATTTTTTTTTTTAAAAAGTATAAGGGTGCAAACTCAAGTGTCAATTTCCCACTTTGTGATTTAAATGCACTATCATCGATTTGCTCAATCAAAAAAAAAAAAGAGTTTGCATATTGGTAACAAGCAATAAGTATCCTAATGCAACTGTCAAGTTCAATCCCGGCCCTGGGGGTCCCGTGACATAGCGGGGCATATGCCCGGGACATAGCCCGGGCTTGTACAAAAGTATTGCCCCTCAAGCCGGATGTTAGCCGTGACTTGGCCGGGAATTACGTTAGCTTGTCCCTGCCCTGCCGGGACAATCATTGATTATAGCTTGACTTAAGCCGGGAGGTACAAAAAATTTCCCGGCTCCACCGGGACATAAACTGGACTTTAACGCAGGTGTCACAACACCTAATAAAACCAGGCTTTCAGTGAGCAGTATCGCCCTCAAATCTGTAGTATATTCCCATTTTATGCTAAAACCATTGCAAGTCCGATCTTCTTCCCTGTCGGAAAGGCAAGCTAGACAAGTAGCACACACGCACGCGTTGCATGGTCGAGATATCAACTACTCCGAGGATCGAATTTTAGTAAAATCGCCAAAAAACTCAAAAATCAACAGAAAATGTTTGAATTAAAAAAAAAATTAATATCAACTGAATCACAAGAAATACTAGAAGTTTGTCTGGAATTCATTAATTCAGAAAATCAATACATAGTATGAAATCTATTTGATATTTCCTGCTAAATGCCAGGAAGATGGTCATTCATTGCAGTAAAACGAAGCGGCGTGCATTTATGAAATGAAAATATTGAATCGCTATTGAAACAATAAATGATCATGAATACATCTGTTACTCAAACTACTTTCTCAACTGCCGTAAAAAAAAAAAAAAAAAAAAAAAAAAAATGTTCCGATATAAATCAATTTAATTAATCGCTTGTTCCGAACTTGTTTTTTGGCAGTGTTATTCCCATTCAATGTTCCATTTTATCGGATCCTTGTCAAGTTTTTTAAACCACCGCCTCCGTCCAGCAAGATTACAGCCTGTCCAGGCTCCTGCGAATGTCACTCAATTTTACCGCAGGCGCGCCGACAGAGGTCCCCGGCCCTGGGTCTAACATTTAGAGAACAGGGTGAAATTGAAGATTGCTCAATAAATCCGAAAAGTTTAAACAAATCTATTTTAATTGCACCTAAATTTTTTTATTGAATTTGAATAAAGATAATAAAATTGTAACCATTTACTATAGTGGGTTTGGTTTGGCCTTGGGCAAAAGATCTTGTAATGGTTAACTTTATTGGTTCAAGCGAAACAATGTTTTCAAATCAAACAATATAACAAAAAACCCAAAAAGTTTTTTAATTTGAAAACTTTACCCAACACTGTTTTTTCCCCCTCATAATTTTGGTACATAGATTACAACTTTTTAATGAAATAATAAACTGCACAAAAATCCTTTGTTTTCTTTTCCCACGAAACTGACAGGAGAAAATTCACCTTCAAATATGGAATAAAGCATGAAGATTTGTTGGTTATGCCTATAATTTATTGTTGTGTTCAAGAATTTGTCAGAAAGATGCAAACCGTCCTCCCAAGAAACGAAGTAGTCAATTACGATTTCAATGATCCAAAAGTGGTGTGATTGCAGACTACAAAATATCGGTGTGTTATGCACTTTTTTTCGCTTTGGTTCTCTGCCGGCATATGCAAACCTTATCCATCCCTCATGCATTCCACAAAGATGCTGAGTAGTGCCTCCCCCTGGGCAGGGTCGCAATATATTGATACCCCCTGGTGACAGAGTACGGCAGGGGCATATATTTCAAGTTGATTTTAGCAATCACTATCACAGAGTAGGCCGACCAAACGACAATCACCATGAGATCTTGTTGTTTGGCTGAAGTTTCCGTTGGCAGATATGATTCAGGTTTTAGTCTTACCTGCTAGGTTTAGTGGTCGGATATCGCCGTGGATGTGGATTTTTTTTAATAACAAACCAACTAAACAAGGTTTGTTTCTAAAACATCTCTCCGATGTGGTGAAATTTCGGCTCGGTTCTGACACTGCGGTATATCCTAATGTATGTGATTTTATATAAACTAGACCTTTTGTCGCATATAGCCGGGAACGAGCCAGGATTGTACAGAGATTTAAAGCAGTCCCCGCCCCCATTGGCCGAAATAAACGGGATGTCACCCCGAAGCCCGGCTAGTAGGGCCGGGACAAATAGGCGGGGGGATGTAAACAAAAAATTGTAGCCCGGCTACCCGGGCTTCCGTGCTACTTTAGTGGGGACAAAGGTAAGCGGTGGTGGTCACGACAGCAAAATGTACTTTCCCGCTAGTCCCCGCAGTCCCGGTACCCCCCCCAGGGCGGGAATTGAAATTGACCATGGCATAACATACCCTACAAATGATAGGACCAAAAGCAGCCGAATAAAATCACAAAATCCATA